>QANY01000527.1:284109-415241 GCA_003255025.1 Datisca glomerata
GGGGGGGGGGGGGGGAGAGAGTTTTCAAATGTTAAGCTGTCTTCTATGTTGCTACATAAAAAAGCCACTAACTTTTGTTTCATAAGAACAAAATGATTTATTAAATGGCTTATGTACCTCTACTGGCAGCGCATCAGCAGCCAATGCACGGTCATCGGTAATTAGAGGATTCAGACCATCAGCAGTGGCAAGTTCATGAATTCCAGCCAATAGCGGCCGCCACCTTCTCAAAACAGCTACAAATGGTGGCAGAATGGCCTCAAGATACTGTTTTCGAATAGGCTTTCTATCACTGCCAACAGAATGCCATACCTACAAGACATCATAAGGTCAACTATTAGAGCCAACATCTGCAACTACAAAACACAAAAATCATCTACTGCTTTTTCTTTTTTGGAAACGAGAAATATGTTAAAAATAAAACCGTCGACTGCTTAGCCGTAGCAAGTCAGCTCTAGAAATCACTAACCTCAGAATAGAGGACGCATGAAGCAACCAATACTCTCTGTCTCTTGGAATCAGAAATTGGCATGTTTAGAACAGGTGAAAGCACACTGGACAAATATAATTGGAATCAGGTTTACCACTCCCAATAAACAGGAAAAAGAAAATCAACAAGATAGCAATAGCAGTAAAACTGATGGAACATATGATATGAAAGTAATGTAAGGCAACGTCAAAAAAATATTCATCATTGATCCACCACATGATAGTGTTGTTAACGATGCCAACATTTCACAATGTGTATTAACCATTCATAAGTGTTCCCTAACCAGGCGCTAGCGGCTGATGCTCAAATAAATTCCAACCCAGTGTCTGCTTTCGCTTTAACTTATCTTGTTTTAAGCTTACAAGTTAAATGTGATTTGAATGCCAAGCAGTTCTGACAGTCAATACATCTGTGAAACAAATATTACTCAATTCCAAAAGAATTTCATGTTATCCCAAGGGTTGTTTTAAATAGTAAGAAAATATTTTTTCCCAAGAATGACTTAAGTACGGGTAGTTATAATCACAAAGATTGTTGTCTCTCCAAATGGACTATCAATTAGATGTAGGATGAGGGTATGAGGCATTAAAACTATTTAGACATAAAATCAAAGCCAGAAAATGTAAGGAACACTGAAGATAAATTATCATGTAGGATTATTGTAAATCTTTGGAAACTTTTACACTATTTACATGGATAGCTCACTGACTAACAATAATTGAACTACCAATTCAAGTTTAGCGCTCATTTAGAAGTGGTTTGGCACACACAAAAGTCTGGTAGATAGACCATCCATATAATAGAAATCATTGTACTAAAATTCTGTACTTGATCGGTAACACTGGAAAAACGAGGTGACAGTTTAGAAAGTATAGGTTTACTTTTCCCTTCAAAATATTTAGTCATTTATTTATTAATAAATAATAAACTGAGATTTGAGCACAGAAAGTAAATGAAGCAACATCTCTTTCATTTTTCATCCTCTTTCGATATCATCTCTTCAATCTACGTTATTGTTTTCCTTGTGTTGTAATCCAGGAGTTATACTTGTGCCAACCTAGACAAACATCCGTTATGTTTTCTGCAAACGTAATTGATGGTACACAACAAACAAGAAAAGTGTATACTACCAACTCTGTTCATGATTCTGATTTTCTTTAAAAAAAAAAGCATCTCCATGGCTGATTTGGTGGGGGTAACATGAGAACTTTTAAGAATATTCAAAAGGATCTGGAATCTTACGGGAACAAATAAAATTTCTGCTTCCAATGAAAATCTTTTGTGAATCCTTTCTTATAAATGAAAATCTTTGTTTCTTATAAAAACACGCGATTAGCAAATTAACTGTCTTTTTGTCTTCCCCTATTGAAAAGCTAATGCAAGTTGATTGTCTCTACCTCATACGCCTTTTTTTGTAAGAGTTTACCTAGTGTGCTATCAATATTCAATAGCATATCTTATCCCCTCCTTGTACCATTTTTTTGCTTGGACATAACAGAGGTTCAGTTTTTGTGCCTAATGCCTCAAATCTGGATCACATAAAAACTCCATGAATCCCTCCTCAACATTTCCGTGAAACATCATTTCTGAGCAGTCACTAATATATCACAAAATCTGAGTTGCCCCCTAAAAACTACACTAAGCTAAATATTTTCTTTTATAAGAACATCGAAGTTAAAAAAATTATATACCTCCACAATAATGCTGACCGTGGCTTTCTTCGCTCGGGCATTCCCTCATCCATACTAACATTCCTCATAAGCATGTTGTCTTCACCATCATCCTCTTCCCTCATTGAAAGAAGCACCATCCGGAGCATGCATAAGAATGGCTGGTCACTGTCCAATAGCTGGTAAAGTGCAGACATTCCTCCCATTCCAGTACCTGATCCTCCACCGATACCAAGACCACCACCAAGTCCTGATTCATCTAAAAGTAAAGCTTGAAGCATGGCGACAGACTTTTTTATCAAAGGAAGTTCAATCCAACTTCCACTGGAATCTTTTTCCAATGCAGAGCTCCAAGATTCCCAGCCGCTGCCACCCCCACCAAAGTGAGCTGTCTTTGAAGGAAGGCCAACACCGTACCATAGCCGGCTCCTATACTTCCAACCCTCAGCTAGATCCTTTGTATAACTCCCATAAGATACAAAAGCACAGGAAACAGATTCATAAGGCTCAGCTGCTGCTGCTGCAGTAAGACGCTCCATCACCACTGCAGGAATTTGCCCATTTGCATCAGCCATTGAGGCAAGGACCTGACTCAAATTTTAACAAGTCCCATGATTTTAATTTATATGAAGCAAAGAAGAACAGATAGAAGCAGAATGTATATATAGATAGACTGCACAACCAAAAGCAATGAATAATATTCAAGCAATACATCATGTTAGAAACAAGGAAGGGCAGGTGTATGGGGAAAATGGAAATATCGCAGAGCATGAAGAAGAATAGGAAGTTTGTGTGGCAAGACTTTGGAACTGATGTTGACATGCTGTTAACAAAAACATACAGAGGAAGACAATAAAAGCAGAAGGGGGAATTATCAGGTGTTGACCACTAATAGATTTTAGAGCTCCATCATGCATAACAACACAAGACCTCCTTAGATCTATATTACAAATGACCCATATAAAAACTGTAGTAAATGGACATATGTTCGCATTTGTGTTTGTATCTAATCGGAGGTAAGTATATACATACATCAAGAGAGAGTCCCCCAGAGACTTTGGATAATGATCTCGAACCACCCACAGCTTCTGATGACTCTCTGCCCACATTAATCGATGAATTTGTGTGGTTACTCACTGGAGACACAAGAGAAAGAGGAGATGGATAACTATCTGCAGCACGTGAAGCACTAGAAAGTTTGCTCTGTAACCGTAAATGATCCTCAACAAGCATCAATATCACAATTGCATTCTCAACCAAAGCCACAGAAAGTTGAGCTGCATTCTCTGCTTCCGCCTTAGCGTCTTTTGGTGATAAACCCTCAGCAGCCACACCAGCAGCTGCTGCAGCAATAACTTGAGTCTGCAATAAAAAGAGAAACTGAATGTAGACATGCTAACATTTTTTCAATAATAAACAAGATTTGTACTAATGTGAAATAATTACAAACAATCCGGAGGATGGGCAATCCAACCGAAGGCCAAGAGCAAAACAAAAACACTACTAACCCTGTACAAATGGCTATCCAGTCAGTGTTAATAAAAAACAAGGGGATTTTCTTAAACCACTTAGTAGAAGACACCCAAAGAGAAGTCAAAAAATGTGTTGTTTCCCACAAAGAGTCTAAATCATCCAACAAGTCATAAAAAATCCTCCTATTTCTCTCCGTCCACAAACACCAAAACACAGCCATAACCCCAGTGTTCCAGAAAAACTTGAGCTTCCTAGGCAAACGTATAACGAACACTTCAGAGATAAGACCATCCATACTTCTATGAATCACTTAGCTAATTTGCAAGCTCGAAGTCAGTCTGCTCCACAAAAAAACAGCAGCCGGGCAGTGGATTAAAATATGGTCCAGATCTACACTGTTGCTCCAGCACAACACACAGAAACTAGGGGCGACATTTCTGCACCAGATCCTGGGTGTTGATCTTACAATGACCTAAGCACCAAAAAAAGAATTGAGTTTTCCTGAGAACTTTTATTATCCAGAGCAGCTACATGGGAGGTAATTCTAACCTAATAGAGGTTGAAACACTGGGCTGTCTAGAAGTGAGAAAGAACAATGACTTACAGGAAAAAATAAGGTCTCCAAAGATCAAACTCTCAAGTCAGGGATGGGGGCCTAAAAAATAAGGTCTCCAAAGATCAAACCCTAAAACCCAGCCTTTTTTATAAGAAACAAGATTTGTATTAGAAAAGAAACATTCACAAGGAGAGGCTCGGAGGACAAGAATCCAACCAAGCACCAAAAAATACAGAATTAGGCTATACAAACAGTCATCCAATCATTATTGATCAAAAACAACGAATAATCCTTAAACACTCTAATATTAGAGACCCAAAAAGAAGTAAAATATGTATCTGATCCCACAAAGAATCCGCTTTCTCAAAGGAGTCTTCAAAAATCCTCTTGTTTCGCTCCAGCCAAATGAACCGCAAAATCGCATAGCACCAGTGTACCACAAAGTCTTGTACTTCCTCGGTAATTTAACCAGGGAAAGCTAAAAGAAAGAGTCTCCACATTCTCCTGAAAAATCCAATGAAGCTGAAGCTCCAATCTCAACTGAGTGGAAACAAAAGGACAGTGGATGAAAAGATGGTCCATACTTTCACTGCTATTTCGACACATCTCGAAGGAGAAAAGATATGCTCAGGTGCCGCTTTTGAACCAAATCGCAAGTATTGATCTTATGTAGACCTAAACACCAACAAAAACAAAACTAATCTTGCTCTAGGAATCTTAGTTTTCCACACCAAATGTAAAGGACGACAGACATGGCCAGAGGAGGTGTTCGCGCTATTCTGAGAGGCGACAAAAAAAAAACAGAGATGCACAACTGAAAGTGCCAAAAATATCTAACAGCCACACTCCCCTATCCGCTACATCAGACGAAATGGAAACAGGTTCACGACAGTTGAGAATGTACCCAAGCTCCTAGACTCTCTATCATTAAGATTCCTAAAAAAATAAAAATTCCATGAAGAATTTGGAACAGACCAGAACGAACTGATGGGAGCATTATGGAGACGATGAAGTCATGGAAAACTGGAGGCAAAAGGAGAGAGAGAGCACCACAAATCCTCCCAAAATCTGATTATATCCCCAGCTTGAACCCTAAAACGAAGGCTAACTTAAGGCTTCTCTATCATTAACATTTCCGAAGAAATGAAAATTGAGTCTGCTCTATCCTGGTTGGAACAGAAAGATCTCCCAAAACCGAGGAATCAGGCATGACCGAGGAATCAACCCAAAACCTAACACCAAAAGGGGTGGGCATGATAAAGCCTGGGAAAAGTGACCCAAAAGGGGTGGGCATGACCGAGAAATCCACCCAAAACCTAACTCTCTCTCTCATACCGACATTTGAAAAAGGCGACTAGCTACTAGAGAGACTAACAGCTAGAGAAATACTATTAAATAAGAAAAAAGAAAAAGAAACAAAAAAGAGTTCATAACGGGAAAGAACGCCAGAGACAGTGACTCAACCAGTAGAAAGCTAAAGAAATAGCAACATAACACGAATAAAGAGAAGGTATGAAATGTAAAAAAAACCCCTTGGCTAGCCTCATTAAAAAACCTTATCTGGTAAAAACCAAATTGGGGAAAACCCAGAAAGGAAAAAGAGTGCTAGCCATAATACTAATTAAATCTATAAGCACCCTGACCCACCAAATCGTCAAGGTTTGACTGCTGACAAGAAGCAGCAAGCTCAGAGTACCAGATAGAATCATCAGCTGTGACAGCAAGCTTGGAAAGAAGATCTGCACGCGGTTACCTTCTCGAAAGATATAAGAAACATGAAAATTTATATAGGAAATAAGATGTAAACATCGAGACCAAGCACCCTTAAAATACCAAGGAACCTCAAGAGAAGGAGAGATAAGAAGAGAAACTACATATGTCGAGTTGCTCTCCAACCAAAGAGAAGTCCAGTTTTTCTGATAAGCATAATTTATTGCCTGAATAACAGCACATAGCTCAGCCTCAAAACCAAATGCCGATACTAAAGGGAAGATGAAAACCACCTTTAAAAAACCCACGATGAGTACGGAAAATTCCACCACATCTAGCATGACCCTGACAACCAAGAGCCACACCATCAATATTTACCTTGATCAAACCTGAAGGAGGAGGAAGCCAATGAATAGGAATAATCTTTGGAGCCTTTGGAGGAATTCCTTTAATACTAAGAGAATGACAAACAATAAGGTCAATGATGGAGTTGTGCATAGTACCTCTTTGCAATCTATCAGGATCACGCATAGCAGTCCAAACAAAAGATAAAGATTAGTTGGTCGAGATTAAATCATCTTCAAATATGGATCTATTACGAGCATGCCAAATAGTAGGGATGCCCGCGACAATACCATCCCTCCAAATGTTAAAAAGTTGATCACTCATGGAGACAGAAACAACCATTCTAAAACAGTTTATAAAATTAGAAGAAATATCCAACTGTCTCTCGAATTTGATCGAAAGACTAGCCCAAACTGCAAAGCATAAGGACAACGAAGAAAAATATAATCCACCAACTCAACATCTAGTTTACATAAAGAACGTGCTCTTAAGTGTTCCCTCTGACCTGAAGGAGATCCATGGTAGGTAACCAACTAAGAAGAGCCCGCCAAATAACTGTTGAACGAGGGGGAGGGATATATGAAGACCAAATATAAGCAACCCAGAAAGGCTTTTCCTCGAGATCAGTAAAATGTAGATAAGCCTGCTTAGTAATTATGTTGCCCAAGGCAGAGGGCATCCAAACTAGAGTGTCCAGAATATCGACATCCATCACAATAGTCGAAAAGAGATGAGCCACAACTGGAAATTTATTACAGAATTCGACAGGAAGATGCCAAATACCATCAGAAGTTAGTAGATCAGAAACAAGCAGATTTCAATTACATCTCTCTGTAGGGATTTGCAGAATATCAATCAACGAGCTGCCCGACCAATTATCTTGCCAAAATTTTAATCTTGAGTGTGTACCAATAATCTATTTGCATTCGGAAAGAAGAGCAAATTAGTCTGAACGAAAAGCTGACCAAATAAACGAGGAGATATAATAATGATGACCATGATCAAGAGAGAAGAGTATCTTAAACGAAGGTACACATAAACAAAAAGATCTGAAGTTATAAGCTTCCATATAAGCTTTCTTAACAAGGCACGATTCATAGTACACAAGTTTTTAATGCCAAGATCTCCGAGAGAAGTTGGATGACAACAATTATTCCAAGCCACAGTCACAGATTTTCGCTGATCCACCAAGCACGTCCAAATTAAGTTACGGATAGCCTGATTTAATTTTTTCAATAAACCCACAGGCCATTTATAGACCATAAAAGAGTGAAAGAACATAGAGTGAATCACAAAGTTAACTAAACAAACATGGCCAGCAAGAGAAAGAGTCTTTCCCATCCAAGAATACATCCTGGCCATAATACGATCTGCAATATTCTGAAGGTGAGAGATTTTAGGAGAACCAACAAAAAGAGGAACACCCAAATAGGCTAGAGAAAAAGAGAATACTGACATTCAACTTCGATAGGCTAGAGAAAAAGAGAATACCTTGCAAAATAAACTTAAAGAGATTTCAAATATAGGAGTTCCGAACTAAGTTAGAGTCCAACCATTGTCCTAAAGCCCATATTTGCTGACGATGATGGAATGCCATAGCGTATTCGATTCTAAGGGAAATCTCCAAAGCCATTTATTCCTGAGGGCTTTGTTCCTTTTGACCAAATCCCCTATACCAAGGCCCCCTCTCTGACGGGAGAACTTGCCGTAATCCAACCAATTAAGTGTGCGCCTTGCCCTCCTCCACTCCTTCCCAATGAAAGTCTCTCATAATCTTCTCTATTCTCGTAGCTCTGCAAGCAACTTAAACAGAGAAAGGTAATATCTAGGGAGGCTAGCCAAGACAGATTGAATGAGAGAGTCAATCTACCACCTTAAGAGAAAAAGGCTTCCCTCCCCCTGGATAATCTCTTTTGCACTTACTCTGGCTCCCAAGATGAATTGGATGAAGGATTACCCCCCAACGGCAAGCTAAGACATCGACCAAGCATTGACAACACATACTAGAGAAGTGACTAGGTTACTCACTCTCACCTTTGCACAATCAATTGCGACTAGCGAGCTCTTCCCTAAATTGATTTTCAAACCGAAAACCATCTCGAAAATCTCTAGAATTATATGAGTAATCCTCATGGACTCCTCTCCTTCGACGAAAAAAATGGTGTCGTCTACAAACTGAAGATAAGTGCAAGCGGAAAAACAACGTCGTCTACAAACTAAAGATGAGACACTTGCACATTAGAATTGATCTCGACCTTTGATTAATTTCTGATATCTACCAATGCCCACCAAGCAACTGAGCACGTCCCCACAAGGATGAAAAGAAATGGAAAAGGAGAGGTTCACCATGACGTAAGCCTCTACTCCAATGAAATTCCACCCTAGGACGACCATTTACAATGATGTAGTAGTTGACCGAGTAAGGCAACCCATCATCCATCTTCGCCATCTCGAAGCAAAACCTTTTTGTCTAGTACAAAATCTAGCAAACCCTAATCCACATATCGTAAGCTTTTTCGAAATTCGCCTTGAACACAAAACCCTCTTTCTTCTTGGTGACATATTCCCCCACAGCTTCATTGGCCACCACTGCCAACACCCCCTGGTTATCCAACACTACTTCACTCACTACCTCCTTCAACCTGCCGACTAAAACTTTGGAGAGAATCTTATACAAACTTGTTAAGGCTAATAGGTCTGACATAATTGTGCCCTTCCCTTTGCTTAATTGTAGTAATTAAAAAGAAGAAAAATATTCCTCCAAAATCTGTTATTATACACTCCTTTTCAATAAAAAAAAATGTTTGTAATCGTTATCTGTTAAAGATGTGGAGACAGATGGATATCGCATGGTACCCCAGTAGATTACAAAATGTGAAGAAAAGAAAACTGATCAAGGTAATAAAAGTGGAAAAGCTTTCTTATCCATAATAAAAACAATATAAAGATAATTTTAAGTTTAACATAATTAGCAAAGTTTATTTTAGTAATTAGCATCATAAATTCACAATAACGGGAGGCTGTTTGAAATTCACGACTCACAATTGGAAGGTTTTTTGTAATTTTGAAGTTTCTTTAGCTTTTAGGAGTTCAGCAGGCTCTCACATCCCCTACACGTTTTCTTTTCTTTTCGCCTTTGTGTTACCTCTTTTCTTTCATACAAATACTTTGTTTCTTATAAGAACAAAAAAATTCACAACAAAGCCAAAAAGAAATTATCTGTTCATCACTTTTATGAAACACAAAGAAAATGCCAAAACATTAAAAACCAAGATAAATCCTATATCATCTTTTTTTCTTTTATTGGAAACAAAAGTTATTTTAGAAAGAAAAAAGGGTATGGGTATGTTTACTTTGGGAGAAAAGGAAAGGGAGTTCTCTCCTCCTTTCCCTTTGTTTACTAAAATTTTGAAAGGCGATAAGGTGTGGGTCCCACTAATTTTTTTTCAAATGAATTGGAACTTAATTCCAGCAAATCCCCTCCAGAACTGAATTCCTTTTCCGGATGAAAATTTTACCAACCATCATCTTCCTAAATTGCCCTCCTACATTTAAAAAAAAATCCAAAATACTAGGGCTTGATAGCATATCCACTTTTATTCTCATCAAACCTAACATAAACACCATCTTCTCCGTGTGACCTGCTCTCACAGCTTCCTTAAAGCTAACGATCGGCGGCGACTGCATAGGCACGAGGGGCGTCCTCAGCGAAATCAAAGGTGTTGAGCCAGATCCTCATCTTCTTCAAAGCTCTTTGAGAGACCCCCTTCAATGGATTGGAAATGGTAGAGGCGAAAAATCGGGGGTTTGAGATTAGCTACCACCTCATTTAAACACGGCTCCATTTCTTTCTCTCCTCCTCACCCTCAAGCTCTATTGAGTTTTTACCCCCTCCCTCCCTCCCTCCCTCTCTCTCAATCTCTCTCTCTTTGTGGATCTCTCAGGATACTTCTTCTCTCAGCTAATTTCTTCCATTTTTTCTCCAAGCTAGCTCCTTCTCCAAGCTCCTTCTTCAAGCTTGTGTTTAAACAATATTTAAATGCAAATAATTTATCAATTAAAATAAATTAGTACCGATTGAAAAAATTGTTTTAGTTACAGATTAATTTTATTAATAAATAAAGATAATTTATAGTTCTTATTTATTCATTTTCGTAAAAAAATTATTGTGTAATTATTACTAATTTATTTTAATTAGTAGAACATAATTTATCTGAATAATTAGTAATTTATTTAAAACATAAACTATATTAATATTTTTATTTTCGTGGGTATCCGGGGCAGAATCCCGACTAGAACGCGAAATCTCAAACGTATACCACGGCGCCCTGAGACGCGGCCCGGGTAAATAATGCCCCAGAGGCCCTAAGGAAATTGTACTAGAGTGAGTTTCAAACCTGAGACAGACCATTACCGGTCTATTCCCAACGCCCGCCCACCACTAGGCCAACCTCTCAGGGTTTTATATTAATATATTAAAAGCGAATAGTAATTTATTTTGCAATAGGGGACAATATCATTCCGATTCTAACACATCAATAACATTGAAGTTTCTTCCAATTCCAATTCCTGACAATTAAGTAAACAAGTGAATGAAATTTATTATTCCTTTTCCCTTTCATTTCTTTCAAATTACTTTTAAAATCCATTACGATATAGAAAACACACCCAAAGAGTATAAAATTAGTTTTGGGAGGAAAAGAATTCAACCAAAACAGGAAAAAAAAAACACAAACCAGAATAACACCTAATTACATCTTTCTAACAAGAGAAACTCCAGCGTGAACATATAAAGTCTACCTGAACCTGCAATTCTCTGCCAGCAAAGTCCAGCAAGCCTCCTAATAGCCTTCTTTTAAATATTGGCAATGATTCTTCGCGTCTGCGAAACATAAATAAATATTAGATTGACTAAATAGGGTGGGGTGACCGATTGGTAGCAGTATAAACAAGACGGAAGGGTAGCAGTGACTTTAGCTAAAACTATTTAGACTCAGAACTAAATTTAACTAACCAAGGTCTCAATTCTTGCGGCGACACCTCCATTTAGGCATTCAGAAGAATAAGACCATAAGAAAGTGGAATCTTATATACAAACGAGATAAAAGTTGTAGACTTTGACAATAGCATAAGCGGTCTAGGGAAATCCAATATAGACATAATTTATGTAAATAAATCCCCAATTTTCCAAATTCCAGAGTCTGAAACTAACATAGACTTTTCAAGCTTGTATTTTAAGTGTGTGGAAGTAGGTATCAATTGACCAATATAAAAATTAACTTCACATGAAAATACATAACTGGTGCAGCATAAAGCTTAAATCTGGGTTCTTTAGTTTCATAAAGGTAAGGTTTACTTGGAAAAGTCCAACACTCGAATTTTAAGTTACATAGCCATTTTAGGAATTAAGTAGTTCGTGGCATTTATCCTACTATCTCCCATCTACTATTCCTTGCCCGTTTAAGTTTCCCAAAGTAGCTTGTCTGTTATCTAAATATAGCAGCTTCACTTCACAGCATTAAAAATCCGGTGCAACGAGATGTAAAACATCTTTGAAACAGGACAAAATGACCAGAAAACTCGAGAAATTTGCAGGAGATTTATCTTACCTAATTCTTTGGTCTCCTGTACTAGACCCACCAACAATAGAAAGCCATTCTGCACAATGAATTGTAGCTTCAATATCCTGAAAAAGACAAGTAATAGCCAGAAAAAATAAATAATAATTATATCTGTATGAACATATAAATGAAACTGTTATAACTGGAGAAAAGGAAGCTAACTTCGTTTTTACAGATAAATGCTATTGTACGGAAAACGCCAAGAAAGGAGTCATACAAGCTTAGAAACCAGTTTCTAAACAAAGATTTAGCATGGGAAATCCTTCTCTATGTTATGGCAAGGATGGGATTCTGGGAGAAATGGAGAGGGTGGATGAAGACTTACTTCTCCACGACCATGTTTTCGGTTATTATTAATGGAGTTCCGAGAGGCTTCTTCGCCCCTTCCACAGGACTGAGACAAGGTGACCCCATGTCTCCCTTTTTGTTCATATTGGTGGACACTCTTAGTCGGTTTACTCACAGAGCAGTGGAGCGCAACCTGATTTCAGGTTTTTCAGTTTGGGGGAGGGGGGGGGGACTGCTAGGGCTATTACTGTTTCACATATTCTTTTTGTCGATGACACTATTGTTTTCTGTGATGCTAGCCCACATGAACTATTGAATCTGAGATGTATTCTTCTTTTATTTGAGGGGGTTTCAGGGCTCAAAATTAACCTTAACAAGAGTGAAATCATAAAGATCGGCGAGTATTCTCACTTAGATTCGTTGAGGCAGATACTTAATTGCAATGTGGGAAGCTTTCCGTTGTCCTACCTTGGTTTACCTTTAGGGGCCAAGGCGAAAAGCAAGCAAGTCTGGGAGCCTGTTGTTGAGAAAATTAATGCCAAGCTAGCTTCGTGGAAAGGGCAATACCTTTCAAAAGGGGGTAGGGGCTACGCTTGTGAGGAGTGCATTTTCGAATCTGCCAACTTATTTCCTGTCTTGCTTCCCTATCCCGGTTTCTGTGGCTTATACTTTGGAGAAAATTATGAGGGATTTCTTATGGCACGGGTCTAATGAAGAAAGGAAGTTTCACCTTGTCTACTGGCAGAAAGTTTGCCGGCCCTTGAAGCGTGGGGGTTTAGCATCCGGAACATCAAATTATTCAATCATGCTCTTCTCACGAAGTGGTTATGGCAATTTTCGCAAGAACATCACAACCTTTGGAGAAGGATCATAGTGGCCAGGACGAATGACAATCAGAGAAGCTGGTTCCTTTCTTCTATAGCCGCCAAACATGCTTCCCTTTTATGGCGAAGCATCTGTAGATGCTGGGACTCTTTCTCTACGCACATCTTCTTCAAAGTGGGTGACGGCCTAAGGATTCGCTTTTGGTTGGACACTTGGTGCTCCAACATCCCTTTGGATATCTCTCATCAAACCATCTTTAGCATGGCTAGGAACAAATCTGCCATGGTGGGAGATTATCTGGACTGCTCTAGCAGGGATACTTGCTGGAATATATGCCTCAGGAGAAACGTAAACGATTGGGAATTGCAGGAGCTGCAGTGCCTTTATAATATTATTTATGCTCATCACATAGTGAGAGGCAAGGGGGACTCGGTCAGTTGGATATAATTGGGAAACTCTTCCTTCTCGGTGAAGAGTTTTTATATGTTGTTAGATTCCAATGGCGAAGGAGAAGACTCTTTTCCGTGGAAGAGTATTTGGAAATCGAAAGCCCCCCCAGAATTTGCTTTCCTCTTGTGGAGCTCTGTTTGGAACGCTAACTTAACTATTGACAACTTACAGAGGAGAGGTTTGAGTACTCCAAATAGATGTGTTTTGTGCAAGGCAGAAGAGTCAAATTTTCATGTTTTTATCCATTGTCCGTTCTCTTGGGAGCTTTGGGGGAAGTTACTGGATAGTCTTTCCATCAAATGGACAATGCCTAGCTCTATCATGAATCTGGTTTTTGGTTGGCAGCATCTCAATGGGGGTTCGTTAGATAGTTCTTTTTGGGCGGCTCTCATTCATGTTTTTTTGGGTTATTTGTCATGAAAGGAATATGAGGGTTTTTGAGGGGATTGAGAATCCTTTTGTAAAGTCTTCTTTTTCTTCACTTGTATTCTTAAAGAATGGGTGGAGGTTCTTTTCCATGGTTTAGATTTTGAGAAGGATTGGGTGAATGGATTACATGTTTTTTGTTCATATCAATCTCCTAGGTTGTAATTACCCTGCCTAGGGGTTTTGTTTCTAATACATATCTTACTTACAAAAAAAAAATTTAGCATGGTATACACCCAACTGATTTCAAAACCCAAACTGAGGAATAAATAACCAAGCCATTCTCGTAACAAATGAAGAAAGAAAAGAAAACTTAACAGCTAAAATTTTCATTCCCTTCAAAAGTCCTACAGTTTCTAACTTTCTTTCTCTCCAAATAACCCAAAAAAGAGCCAGAGGAGAGAAAAAATCTAATTTATCTGCAGCACACTGAGGTCTCTTTAAAGGAGGATCGACAGAAAAAACTCTTAGTAATTCAAGCTCATCCATATATTCAATCACATACAACAGTCATACTGCAAGAGGCAGGATAAACTTTATAATAAACTCATAAATGAACATTAAACTGAACGTGGTCATTGAAAAGAATACTACACATAAAATCGTTAGAGAAATTGAAATTTAAGCACCCCGACAACATTCAGTTCTTAGAAACAATAAAGATTTTGGATTTCTTTCCCCCAAAAAATTGTAATTAGAATAAGACGATCAGTAGAGAATAAAAGTGAAACTAAGGGTGTCCTAGGAAACAAAAAAAAGACAGGCGGCGTGTTGTCATATGTGTGTTCATGAAAGAGATAGAGAGAGTTTGACCTTCCATCCATCCTTTTGGCGCATTGAGTGTTCTAACATGATGATCAGGAAGTTATGTATTAGATCTTCTACGCCTGAACTCGCGGAGTTCAAGTCTTTGCCAGCTCCCATCTGCTAAAACAAATCCCATTAACAAAAATCTCTCAAGCAAGGAATTCTCTGTCAACTAACAAATGTGAAGTACTTTTTTTATAAGAAACATTTGTATTAATAGATGAGTTCGGGGGATGAGCAGTCCAACCGAAACCAAAAAAAACCCCACCAAAACTCAAAATCCATCTTTACAAGCAGCTAACCGGTCAGCACTAATAAAAAACAAAGGAATATTCTCAAACCACTTTGTATAAGACACCTATAGGGAAGACAAAAAAGGACTCTTCTCCCACAGTTACTCTAAGTCCTCCGACTCCCCACACAACAAATGTGAAGTACTATAAGTATTGTTCTTTTCGCATAATTATATCCTTGTTCCTTTCACTGCAAGAGAAGTATGAAATATTCCGATCAGAAGATAGTACCTCATAGTTGGAGATGAGAATCTCCAGAATCCACTCAGGCCATTCCTCCATTTTTGTAAGACTGCTCCTGTTTTCTGTATGACTGCAAGCCAAAAACAGAAGATCCTGAAATCATATAGAAAAAAGAGCAGTTCAGAAACAATAGCGGATTTCAAGAAGAAACTTAAGAGTACAGAATATCCAGAATTAGATCCTCTATACGTCAACTGAACAGTAAACCTTCCGCAGAACTAAACTTAAGTGCGAGTGTGCAACTCTTTTTTTTTTGGATAAAAGTGCGAGTGTGCAACTCAACATCTGTAAGTCCCTGTTCATCCCAATAGGCGAAAAAGCAACATTGTTTCAACAAATTTCACATCAGACACATGAAAGAAGTACCTGAAGTGCTCTGGTTTGCAACGCCCCAGATGCATATGGAAGTGAACGTAAGAGGACCAGTAGAAGCTGTGAATGTTCAAAGCGGTGACCAGAATCATAAAAATTAAGCCCATCTTCGGTCGAAGAAGCATTGATCTAAATGAAAACATGAAAGTCAGGTCAAAATGCTCATAGATATTCCCCTTGTTTTTATTGGAAATAGAAAGTTATTATTAAAAGAAAAAGGAGAGTACAAGAACAGATTTTGGAGGATGGGAAATCCACCAAAAAATAAAAAATGAAAAACAAAATACAAACCATATTATAACCATAAAGATTCCAATTAACAAAAAGAATCATTAATAGATAGGTATGTGTTACTAGATACAAAATATTACATTATGGATAGGATAAACCTTGCAGTGATTAGAATAATTCTATGATTAGTACACACACACACACACATATATATATATATATTAAAAAGAAATAATTACAAGGAGAGGCTCGGTGGATAATACTATGGGAAAAACAAATGTGTATTCAAAAGCAAGAACAATCTTACGTCCTTCTTTAGGATATTTTTGAGCTGAGCTAAGGGGTTGAGCCCCTCCGCCGCTCCATCTTACTCATAATATTTTTTTGGGGAGTCACTAAAATCAAAAGAAAATTTTCTTACATGATATGACAGTCCAATTAATAGTTCAAGTATGTAACTCAAAAGAACTTCAGAAAATTAAGGAATATTAAAAAATGATGTTTTCTGCTGATGATGATAATACTCGAAACGTTGTATACTCTAGTAATCGACATAAGGCATGGACATCAACCCAAAATATAGATTACCATTACGATGATATTGGCCCAGAAAAATAAGAGCCAAAAGAATGCACCAGAGTCAGGTAAGGTTGCAAGCCACAAAGGCACAAAATATGATCATAACCTCAATCTTGATCAGAGACTCAGAAAATAGTCACAGAAGACTAACAGAAAACCAAACAACAGAAGGCAACACTCCAAGAGCTTAAAAAACATGTAGGGAACTTGAAATAGTTTCCTTTTGTAAAGACATAAAGAAAATCATTATTGGAAGATGTAGCAGATTTCATTTTTGCAATGAGCATGATGTCATGATAATAGGTTCACAAGAATTACCCAGAGCAGAGAAAAGAAGACATACCGATGCCCCCAATAATGCCGTGTACACATTGCTAGTCATAAGCCTATTGGGAGCTGCTTGGAAAGCCTTTTGTAGAGCATATAGAAGAAGAGAAACTTTATCATCAAACATGGTACCACCTACATCATGCAATCCACTACCCAGAAGGTTGCTTGTCAAATCAGAGGGATCCCGAGAACCAAATCTCAAATATCCTGAAGCTACTAAAGCACCTAGCAGCTCAATGATCGCGACGACAATTCCATCACTTTTATCAACGTTGTAAACATTATTTCTTGCGCTGTTAGCGCTAATTGAAAGGCTGATGCCACCCAAATTCTTGACAAAAGAATTTTCAGGAACAGATGTCAGCCTTTCAATTCTTATAGCAGAGGAAACATCAATAGGGATATTAGTATGCGAGGCTTGAAAGAAAGAATCTTTTCTATGCATATCCAGCTCCTTTTCATCTATGAATCCTTCTTCACCATCCTGAATTTTTTCAGCAACCGCATCTTTAAAATCTAAGTTAGATCCCTGAACCAACAAATCCTCATTGCTTACATTAATAGCTTCAGGATCACTACAGTCGCCAGCTTTGGCCTCACGCTGCAACAAAACCAGAACTGATTCTATCCCACCACATGCCATGAATGCCTCAGCAAAAGTACGAGCTCTCGAGGTATTTGGTTGTACTACCAATCTATACATCAGATGCAATATCCTGGCTACCTGGAGAAGGGCCAAGTTAGAGTATAAGAATATAGATCATACGTAAAACAACTTAACTGTCTTCGTGAACAAACAAAGAATTACGAAAATAATTGAACTTTATTTTCTACAAAAATTGATGTCCTTTGACACAAGACTTCAAAGGAGTTGCTTGTTTGACTTAGCAGCAAAGCATCAATAATGAATTATCATGTCCTCAAGGATTCATGCATAAGCTCGCCTATATATTTCAGTTTTACCATGAACAACTACAAAAAAGCATTGACAGAGAAATATTATCTACATATATCAACCACAACCTTTAGTTTGAAGTTTCTGTTTCTAAATTCCATCTCAGTAAATCTATTGAGATACCTTTAAGCCCAAACAAAATTTACTCTTAAAATAATTATTTTTGTCTACTAAAGCTGCCAGCTACATAAATGAAGTAACCACCAAGATAAAGCAAATATGGCAGAGAAAAAACCACTTAGTCTAGTTAATAACCAACTGCATGGTAAAGCCTCCTATTAAAAGAAAAAACTAAAAAGGCCACATGTAGTTTATCAGATATGAAGTTAAGGTTCCAACTTCCAACTGCGCAAGAGTGAACAAAATCGCACAGATTTTGGATCCCGACCTATCATATTAGTCCTCTTCTTTCATAAGTACAATCCTCACATGGTTTGGATAAAAAAATCTCTTTTTCGTTTGATGGGAGGGTTCAGAGCCTATGAAAATTCCAGAATAATTCAAATTCTTATAGACACAAATTCATCCATCTTCAAACTATGTTGCTCTTTTGACATCAATCCATACGCCATCTGTCAAGAATAAAGGCAGGGAAGTTTTGAGTTGCACTTGTTATGCACAAAAGAATTCACACTAAGAACCGTAGCAAGCATATATTGATGACTCGTATCATTTTAAAATCTAATATGAAATAAAGATTGAAAAATGTATAACCAACACTCAACCCCCAACAAATACAAGCCAATTCCCATACCAGTGAATTAACTCAATTTTAGGTAACATTCTTTCACAAAGTAATCATACCTGATTGGGTTGTGGGCAGTCGACCATGAAACCAAGTAAACAACGGATGTCTTCTGAAGCCAACAAGGGAGGAGCTGCTACTACTAGAAGTTCGATAACCACTAAGAGTTCATCAACCAAAGCATTCACTTCACCCACTGGACGTTTAGACTTATTGAGGGATGTGTTGACCGAGTCCTTCTCAAAAATTGTCCAATAGCATCTCCTACAGCCATCGAGAAGCATCTGAATGGCATTGGCATCACGCATTACTGATGACTCTGTGAAGACCATGTCTGCGAGTGATGAGAGAAGCTTCTTTTGTAATCCATAGTTACATAAGCTCCATATTTTCAGATCCAACAGCAAGTTACTAAAAAGCTGTACTTTGAGCGTGTGGTTGATCTTCTGAGATTGACATAGGGACACAATTGCTGCAACAAGTTCCTCATCTGCTGCAAGATTATGCTTACCAGCATCAAGTGAAGACAAAGTCTGCAGGAGATAGTTTAAGATTTTTGACAGAATCTCTGGTCCTCTGGTACGACATAACTCTTCATTGTTACTTGGGTGCTGAATAGCCATGGAAATAATTCGGAATATCGGAGCAGCAAGAGTAGCAGTAGCCAAAGATATAGGCGGCTTTCCGTGTTGTGGTTCCAGGCTATCTTTATGCACATCACAGACTGCCAGAGGAAGTAAGGACATTGGACCGCCATAGGCTAAGGCCCACAAAGCATCCACAGGTCGCATTCGAGTGGCAACATGGACTTGCCCCAGAACCTCTGCAGGTCTTCTTAAGGTGCCTGAATAACCAAATATCCCTCAATCTAAGCAAAATGATGCCAAAAACATAAGATTTCAATACAGGGTGCATGTTTGCTCACACGTGATGAACACGACATTGTCTTTACAAGAAAATCTTACTTTCCAAATCCCCAAGAGAAATCCAGACAAAAGAAAAGCAGCAGTTGGTCATAAGCATCAGACAAGACTGGAGTCTCAATAAAAAAACAAAGAGAAGAAAAGCAAAGGATAGGACAAGAAGAAAAGTAGATAGAAGAATTCTAAGAAAAATAATTGAATATAACTAAAAGCACATTTAGTGCAAAATCTCAAACTAGATAGAAAAACCTTACTCAAAAAAATTATTTAGCCAAGAAAAGAAGCTGCAACAAGGACATCCAAAATTAAAAATAAACCAAGATTTTGCTTTCTTACTTCCGTTCCTATTAATGTGAATCTTTACATGAAATCACTTCTCTTTTTCAGAGTAAACATGAAATTACTGATCACCTTTACTGGGCCACAAGCCCGTAATAAGTAATTGATAAAAATATCAAGTTGTACGTTTCTGTAATATGATAACAATAAGACAGAAATCACCCTACCTGCAGCACCAGAGGGAGAAGCATCCGGACAGAATCGCCCATTAAGCAAACTGGGGTGATAAAGAAGGTGAATACATCCCCCAATTTCTGCATCCAGAAGAGAACTTTCCTCTACCTTTCGTTGTACATGAACAGTTGTTGCTAGCCATGGTAAACCTGCTCCATTACCGAAGGAAGGTAGTACATCTCCTCCTCTCGAAGCTAGCCTCACCATCCTCTCTGGGCCAATTGGTTCCTTAAAGATATAAATGGGTCCCATCTCAGCAAACAATGGGCATTGACGACGACGACGCTGTAAACCAGCCATAGTAGGAGGAGGATTAGTTCCAATGCAGCAAAATGCAAGTGGTTTGGATATCCGAGGGAATTCAAATGGACGAGCTTCGTACAATGATCCATCAATATACAGTCTCAGTTCACTCTCTGCTTTACCAAGTAGACCCTGCTTGCAAGTATGCTCGAGACCAATAAAGTACCAGCATTGCGGCTTGAATGCATGAGTGAAATGCAGTGAAGCCTTCTTACCCTTTCCACTACCACTTTCAACCACCAAAAATTGTGCATGAAAGTATGCTTCTATCCCCTGATTATCAGCTGATAAGAAACTAAATAGCCGAGGCATGTGGGCCGTACCTTCACCAGCAAGTGCGCTGGCTGCAGCAGCAGCTGACATGGCCGATGATTTTCCTGACTTAGCTGCAGCAGCAGCAGCAATTGCAGCAGCAGCGGTTGCAGTGTTTAATGTATCTGCAAATGACTCAATATAGATCCAGGTAGCAAATGCATAACCATTAGTAAAAGGCCAGCGGCTCTCCCCTGGACCAAGCAATCCAGAGCTTTCACCATCAAACTCAAATGTACATGCTGGTCCCCTTGACTCCTTTCCACACACTGCCTTCTCCAATGCAAGCATTAGGCGAGCTGCCCAAACAGTGGCAAGCGTTCTTGTAATAGTTTGCAACCATCTATGCAAATCAACAACATTAAGGGAATGTCCTGCTAAATACTGAATGCAGGAGCACAATGGAGTTCCATCCCATTTCATTTCCTCAGTGGATCCAATTTCCTGCACAAAAATGTTCTCAGCTGACCTCAGAAGAACTCCCAATAAACCAGCCATACAACACATTGCTCTATTTCTAGTGCAGGCCCGTAATATAGCAAGAAGTCCCCTCACCATTCGTGTCCTAGGGGACATGCTTACCTCATTATCACTTATCCAAGGAAGCCAAGGAATAAGTTCACCTGACACAATGGCAGCCCGAGAGTTTAGCATTACACTGGGAGGATTAGTGTCCTCGTCCTCTTCAAAGCTTTCAACACCTCCCATTGTTGCGAGTAGTGAATCAACTACCAGAAAAGAAATGCTTTCCATTTCCTCTCCATGATTAAATCTCTCCACACCCGTTACTAGTTTCTTTAGTTTGTCCAAACTTTCAGGCTTCCCCATAATAGCAGAATCCACTAAATGCAACAATTCCGGGGACACATTGGGCATTACGGCTTTTGCTCTAGGTTTTTGTGGTGAACTAACAGGAGAATATCCACTATCAAGACTAGTCGAAGAGGTAGATGGCTTTATAAAATGTCCTAGCCTTCTTTCTGTATCAGGACTCTGAACATGGTGATCATGTTGCAATTGAGTGCCTGATGTATCATCAAATTCTGCTCTAAATGCCCCTGAAAAAGATTGAGCGGGTTCTTCGAATGAAATAGATGAGCGCCGTGTATCTTTAGAATCATAGTGTCTTAAATCCACAAGACTACCCATAGTTTCACCAAGAGACTTCTCCTGATCTTTCAAAGAGACCTGCTCAAATTGTTCCTCATCCTCAACTGTTGTATCTTTAGAATCATAGTGTCTTAAATCCACAAGACTACCCATAGTTTCACCAAGAGACTTCTCCTGATCTTTCAAAGATACCTGCTCAAATTGTTCCTCATCCTCAACTGTTGCCAAAGAATCAATCCCTTGCAAGATAGAATGCTCATTCCCTACCTCGGCTTTATCATCATTGACAACATTGTTATGGTCTTCAGATGACCCTGCACTTTCTTGTATGCTATTAACAACAATCTCTAAATCCTTTGAAATTTCTCTGACCTCCTTAGTATCTTCTTCTTCGTCCATTTATATTGTCAGATATCTAGCAAACACTCATTGAGATACGAAGAGACCTGGCTATCTTCAAAAAGAGGAGGCCGCAGTTAGTATTGTTCACTGACCTAAGAAGCGCAAAAAATCCAATTAATAAATAAATGAAGGCCACAACCACTTCTAATTTTCTTCTCTACGAACTAGCTTGTACCAAATATGATTCATAACAAAGTACTGCTTCAGCTTATAATTAAACGTTATAATGAATACTCCACACTAACGAGCCCAAAGCTATACATTAAAGAGAAAAAGTACAACTTGAGATGCTTCGATTTAGTGGAACCTGAGAAACTGAAGAGGTTTACTTAAATTTCTCATCTTCTTCAGAATTCCTCAAGTTTCTTCGCATCCAAGTAAAAGGTGAGTTGAGAAAACTGGTGCTGCGATTTGACTCAAGCAAGAGAGTGTGTAGGATAAAATCACAGATCTCGCTCCAGCAAAGATTTCAATCCTCTCACATGCTGTTTAATAAATTAACCCGGAAGATGGATCAAGCCCATCAAACCACAACTAAGATTCAACTACACCATGCATAAATAATCATTATGTGTGCACAATACATTCATACAAGTGAATACAATTATCCAATCTGATTCAAGCAAAGAAAATAACCAATAAAAATAAATGAATGGATCAGACCAATTCATTCATTGCATTGTCAGTGAAATGGCCACGAACACATTAACGATATATGAGTCAGCACCTTGAACTGTCTTTTAAATGAATGTCAGGCTTGGATTCTTCTTCTTCATCAACTCAAAGCACAACTCAATCGGAAATGAAAGAGCAAGGTCATCGGAAAATGCAGACAGAGAGAGATAGAGGGAAATGGAGAGAGAGAGAGAAGGCGAATTAGGCGCGAGAGAGGAGGTGGATTTAGCAAGTAATAGAGGCAATGTCTGTTGGATTTGTTGCCCAGTCAAAAACTAAGATGCAGACAAAAACAAAAACTAAGATGCAAAAAAAAAATTATATATATTAATTAAATACTAAAATGTAAATAACACATTTTTTCAATTCTACCGATTTGAAATGTACATGTAATTTTAAATTGATATTAAGGTTGAAATAAATACAACATTATTTGTAAAAATTATTTACATCACTATACTTCTAAATGGGGTTTAGGGAGAAATATTTTTGGACATAAATTACATTTACTATTATATGAAATTCTAAATTTATAAACCTTTTAGTATTGTCTTTACTAAAATTAACATTTTATCATGTTAATTATTTATAATATATTAGTTGTGAAATATTATCACTACTACTTCTAAATGAGACTTAGGGAAGAAATATTTTTAGACACAAATTGTCTTTACTATTATATGAAATTCCAAATTGATAAGTCTTTTGATATTCTCTCTACTAAAATCACATTTTATCATGTCAATTATTTACAATATATTAATTGTGAAATATTAAGAGATAAATTAGTTTAAATATATCAAATTTTATTAAAGAATTGGATAAGTGAATAATTTGATATTGAAATTAATATTTCAAATCTTTTTTCTTTTTTTAAGTCTATAGTATGTATAAATGGGACTAAGAGGGGAAAGCATTTTTTGACACATGCCCTCACTATTATATAGAATTCTGAATGATACGTCTCCTGATATTCTCTCTACCAAAATCACATTTACTATTCCAATTATTAAAAATATATGAGTTGTAAAAAAATTCAGAGATAAATTAATTTAACTAGATTGAATTACATCAATGAATTGTATAAGTAAATTATTTAATATTGAAATTAACTATTCAAATCTTTTTTACCTTTTTGAGGGAATAAAATCCATAAAAAATAGCAACAAAAAAACTAATTAACAAAGGTCAATATAAACACCAAATCAAAACACCAGGAGATATCATATCAAACCAAATACGACAATGAACTAAAGTAGAGGCCAGGTTTACAATACGATCAACAATCAAATTACACTATCTAAGAACATGACAAATTGAGATATTAATTAAACAAAAAGTTATTAACTCTCTATAGCAACACAAAACCTTTAACAAAAAATATCATCAACATTTGATAGACTTAATTATTAGTATTTGACATAACAAGTCAGAACGTGATCAAACGCTTTTATGTATAGTCATATTCATATTTTTGTACTTATTATTTATTATTGGTTTTTTCAATACGTACAACGCACGTACAGTTGACTAGTCTAAATTAAAAGTGAATAGTAATTATAATAGCTTGTTTATAATATTAAAAATTTAGTGTTTTAGAATAGTATAGAAAATAATTCTATTTTACCAATTTGTCATATTCTAAGAAATAATTATATCATATTAAGAGATAGGTTGTCATATTCAAAATATATTAATCTTTTTAAAAATTCATGTATATAAACTTTCATGTTACTGATATCATAAATATTATAGAATACTTAATCTATAAATGTATAATGAACAAATCATTATTGACTTATAATTAATATTAGTTATACAAGATCTTGAAATCAATCTATAAATATCCACGTCTCTAATTACATAAGATTATCAAAATATTTATTTTACTAATTATAAACAAATTATTATTGGATAAAAAATAAAAAATGAGAAAGGAGGTGAAATACCTTGTTTGTGCTATATTTTAATAGACTTTAAATGGGAAAAAGGAGAATAAAATATTTCTCTCATTTAAACTCATGTTGTAAATGTTTTTGTCAACATATTCAAATATATATATATATATATATATATATAGACACACACACACATATATATAGATTATATACGATAAGACTGTTGTGGATAGGCATCTTAGTGAAGGTACTTTATATAATTAGATTATATAGGACAAGACTGTTGCGGATTAATATCTTTATTAACTTACCATTTATCATAAAGATTTATTACGCATCAATCTGGTGATCATATGTAGATCAGTCTAAAGTTTAAGTAGTCATGAACTCTTATACATGTCTACTGGATATTTTGATTCACTCGTTAAAGTTTGTTTGTAAAACAGACAAATGATTTTATTTTGGAGATTCAGTGATATGAATGGTTGAGAACATGATCTTACAAAATTTGGAATCCAAGCTTTCCTAACGGATCGTATATCGGTTCTCTTAAGTGTTAATTCTGGAACTAAATGATTATTGAGTTTAAATTTATAATATAATTATAAATTGATCATTCACTAGCGAATTAATAGTAGTTAAGGATCAAGAGTTAATTAGAAGGGTAAACGATAATTTTGACTAGCTCTAATTTACGAATCAATAATTAGAGGACAGAACTACAGAAAATGATTATATCAATGGACTACACGATAATACTTTGTAAATATACATTATAATTACTAACAGTGCAATTCTATTTTATACTGGAATAATAACAGAATTAATAAATAAAATTATTCAATTAAAGAGTTCAATTAAAAGGTTTTCATCTTTGGAATTTACGTCGATGCGATTGTTTATCATTTTATAAATTCAATTTTTTTTTTAAAAAAAAACACCACGCATTCCGCCGTGCGTCGCCGCAGATTCCAACATCTTGCACTCAATCGCTCTCTCTGCAGTAAAACCTTGATGGGGCGGTTCCAGTATCTTCGTGCTTCTTCTTTGTCTTTTCTTCATAGTTTCGGTATCTCACGGTTCTGGCATCTTCGCGCGGTTCTGGCATCTTCACGCGGTTCTGACATTTTCCACTCAATCGCTCTCTCTACAGAAAAACCTCGATGGCGCGGTTCCTGCATCTTCGCGCTTCTTCTCGATAGAAAAACCTCCAATTTTCTTCCCCGTATTATTTTTATAGGTTTGTAACTTGTTAGATTTTTGTTTTATTTTTAATGTTAGGTTATGAAATTCCAATGTTTGGTTCATTTTTTAATGACTTTTGCTTTATTCTTTGAATCTAAATAAGGTTATTATCATAGACTTTAAGTTGATTTTAATGACAGTTTGAGTGAGTCTACAAGGGTTTTTCCTTTAACTATAGACTATTTGAGTAGATTGAGATCTTGGGAAAGGATTTGATTCGCAATCTTTAGCTGCTGAATTTCAGATTTAATCATATTAATCTCCATTTCTTTGACTTTATTGTTTCAATATTGATTATGGCATCACTGGTTCTAGCCCTATTTTGGGTTGTTTTGATAGTGGCTTCAGGAATTGTAGCCATAGAGAGAGATAAATGATGTATTTTAATTTAAATACTCTATGTCAACAGCTTTTTGACTTTATATTAATACATTTTCTTACTATCATTATGATACGGCGTATCTAAATTACTTACATAAAGTATTATATAGCGTATCTAATTACTTACGTAAAGTAAATAACTTATTATCTTATTTGAACTATTTTTTAAATTATAGAAAAATAATAAAAAATAAGTGCATTGTGCACGTCAGTGCATAAGCGATTTTTGTTGTGCAATGATGGCATGCACAGTTATTGTGCACTGATGACGTGCACAGCGATTAGTCAATGTGCAAGTCAGTGCAACTTTACATTTTTCAATTTTTTTTAAAAAATGCGTTGGACGTTCACGATGCACGCGTTTGCATCGTGAACAGTGTGCGTGTGCTTTTTAAAGCACGTGTCCTCGCGATTTTTGCAGGAGCAACATGATAATTGCCATTTTTAATGGGGACCACCAGCCATATTTGTAAAAAAAAAATATGGCTGGCTATTTAACTACATAGATGGTCCAAAAAGACCATTTATGTAGTTCTCCCTTTAAAATATTATAAACGGGTATGAGTATTTATTGAGTGTGTACTTTTTTTTACCTATTATAACTGGGTAGCAATACCTATTAGGTACCCATTTATTCTAAAAAAATTGTACCTCTACTTCCCAAGAAACCCAGATTAAGGGCGTTTTCCTCATTTAAAACTATTCTCCTAGAGACTATATATAATGAAAAATGTGATGTAATTCTCATTTTCACTCATGATTGAAAATTGAAGTTCGTCAATTTTATAATTTTATAATCAAACTAAACCGGATCATAAATTGAATACCTGAATTAAAATTTATCAGATTTATAATTGAATCAAACCATAATTCATCAATACTACAATCTAATAACACTTTCATCAATTTTATAATAAACCGTGGAATTAATTTTTTATACTCGAACTAAACTGTATCTCAGTTTTGTAATCAAATAATCAAACCAAAATTCATCAAGTTTATGACAGAACCAAACTAAATCGTTAATTTTATAATCGAATAACCAATAGTAAAATTGATCAATTTTATAATCGAACCAAATTAGAATTCATTAATTTTATCATCAAACCAAACTAAAATCATCAATTGAATAAACAAAACTAAAATCCATCAATCATAGTTGAATCGAACTAAAGTTCATCAATTTAACATTTAAATAACGCTAAAATTCATCAATTCTCTAATAAAATAGAACTGAAATTCATCAATTTTGCAATCCAACCAAACCATTTCGTCAATTTTAAAATCGAATAACAAAACTATAATTCATCAGTTTTACAATGGAACTAAATTGGATCATCAATTTTATAATCAAATAATCATTTGTGCATCAACTTAGACTCACTCATAAAAATCATAAAAAGAGTTTTAATAATGCTTACAGTAAACTTGGTAAAAATCCTCTTTTTCATCAATATACAAGTACTCGTTGGGTACCCATTATGGTACCCATGTCTTAATGGGCATACCCACCCATTTAATTTAACATGGGTATGGGAAGTAAGAATTTAATATGAATATTTAATGGGTATACATATATCCTACACAAACCCACCCATTGCCATCTCTATGTAAGATAAAACTATGCAGAATCAACAAGTAAATCAACCATGCAAGGAGGAAGAATATTCCACCAATAAGCCTTAGCACCTGACGAGACACCCAAGTGAGCATGCCGATGAGGTGCTTTCTCTGGGAATCTTCTATCACCAGGGGGAGTAAATGATGTATAACCGATATGGTAATTTAATAGTAGGTAAATTGGGTGATCGTGTTTAAATTAAGAACCTTTCACACTCAAGTGGAAATAAATGTTCAAGAATGAACTCTAAAAATCCATGAGCTTAATGCTTGAAAAGATAAATAAATAAGTAATAGATAAAACAATTAAAGTTAATAATGCTTGTGATCACATACATGTGGAAATGTAAAGCAAGTAAATAAAATAAATTGCGAAAACTAAAATTGCACAAATTAAGTGTGGGAAATTAAAGTGTGAAAAATAAGTAAAAATAAAAAGAGAAGAATGAGAAGAACATAGACACACGATATTTTTATGTGGTTCTGAAAATTATTTCCCTAGGAAATAGTGGAATCTCTAATCTAAACTCACAAAAAAATCATTTTGCTCACTCAAAAAATTTACAAGTATAAAACTCAAAATATGAAGCGAGATTTAGGAGAGTATTGGAAGAGATTTAAGAGCAAGTCTCTTGGCTATGAATTGTGTTTTGTGAATAAAAATGAAGTGTGTTTTTAGAGGAGATGAATGTTAGGGTTCAGGAGGGAAAATCTCAATTTTTGAATTCAGACACAAGAAATGGTACTCCATTCTAATAAGAAAGACAAAAAATCATAGACAAAAAGGCAAAGAATACGCATATCCAAAATAACACTACATGGCCAAAACTGTTTGGGTAAACTATATCTCTTTTTATCTACTTGAAATTAAAACTTACTTTGTTTGTGATTTGTTATTATCTTCATCTCACGTATTTTGTCCATTTTGCAGTAGAGGATATGATTTTTGGTGTTAGGTTTTTTTATGGATGGAGACTTAATAGGTATTCATAAATAAATTGAGTTCTAATAAAGACAAATTAAATGAGTGAGTTTCTAATAAAAATACTATTAACGTAAATATTTTCATTATCTTTAATTTTCATGCTTTGTGAGCTCTTAATGAAAATAAATATCTTTATGATCTCCAATTTATATGTTTTGTGATAATTTTCTAATAACATCTTTAAACTTGATTAAATTTATTAGTAATTTCAATATTTTGTTATCAACAAAAGCTAGCTCGTAGAGATATTCGACTAACAAAAGAGAGGCAAATGAGATTTGCAGTATGCAACTAAACCATGAAACTGAGAGAACATCTCAGAAGCTGAGAAAATGGCTTCACAAAGCTCCAAGGAGTCAGATTCAACCAAGTGGATGAGAACTCCCTTTCTCAATAACAAACTTTAGACATTCAATCATGGCTAGAGATTCAACGATAGGGGAAGAGAACTGACCCAATAGATTGATCAAAACAACACATGGGACCGTGCCATTATAATCAAGAATGATCCATCATGCACCACAAGCTGAAGCACCCATTGCATCATCCACATGTAGCTTTGAAGGAAAAAAATCAAGTTTAGCCCAAGACTTAGAAATAGGTTCCATCCTGACCATGGGGCTAAGGAGCTTATATGCCCTATTAAATTCAGATATGAAATTATCCACCTAACCACAAATGATGAATTCCAAGGAAAAATGTTTATGAAATTTGATACCATTTCTAAAATTCCAAATGGTGGAGCAGAGAAGAATAACCCTTTGAAGTAGATAGTTATCTGTTGGAATTATTTCAATACAGTAGGGTGTAATAACTATTTATGAGTAAACAATTATTTCTTTGACATTTATGTATTACTGAATTTTATTAATAAATTGAAAGTTTCCTTTAATTAAAGTGTGTTCATAATTTACTTAAGTTCTAGAACTATTATCAACATAAGAAGAGTAAAGGCTGAGCGGTCTTCCAGACAAACTCTTCTAACATAGTTCATAATATTATCCGCAATCTTAGCATCGATTGGGAAATTGAATCCAGTTATGACTGTTAGGTTGAATCAAAGGATGTCGATCTCAGGACATAAGAGTGGAGACTCTCACGATTGACCTAGACATGTTATGAAACATGTTGATTAGACCACTAACTAATTAGTTTAGAGTAAAGCCGTTTATTTAACTATAAATCTAATTGTTACACCTTATGGATATTTTTGTAATTACATTAATCTTGAGGTGAATGCAACATGACTTAGTTACTTGCATCTTTGATATGCCAAAGGAGTGAGTTCGAATTGCTGGACAATACCACGATTGTTGTGACTATGATTCAACTTGTTGAAGTTGCGTGATCACATATATGAAATTCATTGTAAGATTGTAGAAGCAGCAATATCACCTTATACTTTAAGGATAAGTGTGTGAATAAATAACTAGGCATGGTATTCGATTAAATGAGTCATTGAATAAGACATGGTGATCTGTATGAGATACTTCACTGATATGTCTTTCTTATTCACAATCAATAAAAGAGTTAAGGAAATAATAACTAGAGGGGTAAAATGGTAATTTTACATACCACACTTATTACGGATATTCATGAAAGGTAATATCGCTAAATATTCTATGGACCGTGAAATATAATTATTTATTTGCATCAACAAAAATTGTAGCGAGCAAGAATCGAGATTTTATTCGGCATCGGACCTATAGTAGAGTCGTACGGTGTCAGGATTAAATAAGTCACGAATTTATAGAGATAAATTAGCCAAGTATTTGAATCCCATATCTTTGTTCATGTGGGTCTATTTAGCTTAGGAGTAGAGATAATACTCATCTCATTTGAATCCCATAAGGACAGGAATGAGAAACAACAAGAGTCGAGCCAAAAATGTGTTTTGGACCAAGGTACACTTCCCGAATCCATATGAGATGAGTATTATCACTGTATTCGTGAAAAGCAAAATTAATGTTCAAATTTATTATTTGTTATTTTTTAATTATTAGATAATTAGTAAATAAAAGAAATTAATTAATTGATTAATAGAGCAATTTAATTCATCAATTTGGACTGATGAATTTGGACACAATTTTGGCCCTAGTGGAGTGTAAAAATATCACACACAGCGTAGGGAGAAGGTGATTTTCGATTTTTATCATATAACGGTATACGAGTAAATTTTATAATTAATATATAAGGGATTGTATTAGTGTTGCATCTAACCTAACATAACCTTACCTAACTTAACCTAAATGTGTTAATCATAGCAGAAAAGATTTTTCTCCTCCTCCCTCATTGTTGCCGCTGAAATCCTACAAGGATTTGAGAGCCCACAGTTGTTTTCTCTTCCACAGTTGTTTTGAGAGCCTACACTCAATACTTACACAAATCCTTGAGAGATTTACTTCTGACTCAAACGAGTGGTTGTTGGTGTGAAGATCAATTACTAGCTCTGTGAATCTCAAGAAAGAAGAATGTGAGATAGAGAATCGGATCCTACTAAATTAGATATTCTCCATTAATTGAAAATGTATAAATTGTTTTTATCTCTTATCGATATGTTTTTACCGTTATAAAAATCCTTTGGTTTGGTGTTGTATTTAATTCGGTTAAATGTTTGTTTTGAAATTTTTTGACATTTCGCTCATGAACTAGTCATGGTTCATTAATTTTCTACAAAATCTAAAAAAATCGATTCAACAATTGGTATCAAAACCTATATTTTTTAAATGCATATTCTGTATTAAAATGTATGAATGTATGAATATGATGATATTGACATATATTTTTGTATGGTAAATTCAAAGCATGTTTGAATGTGTTTTATAAATGGATTCCGATCGATTGGCTCTAGGTGTTATTTTTTCAGTTTTAGAATTGATGTACGCTGAAATTGTGGCATAGGATTTTATGTAATTTAATTTTGCAAAGAGTTGTATCGTTAAATTCCATGTAAATCCATCATTGCACAAATCCTGAGAAGCCATCATCCATAGCCGCAGTTCCGCACCATCCGTCGTTATCCGCTACCACGTGCCACCGCTTGCTGTTGCTGTCCGCCGCACTCTGCGCCGTAAGTCGTGTTGTCACTAGGGTTTAGGAAACCCTAGGGAATGAGACTTAGGGTTTAGGAAACTCTAGCGCGCCTAAGACCAAGTTAGGTCTTGGGCTGGCGTGGACCCACCAAGCCTGTTGAGGTTTTGGACTTAGCAAGTGTTGCTTGGCCCAAATGATTCGTAGAGACTTGGGATTTGATTCCAAACCCGATCCAGCCTCTAAAATTAAATTTATTTAATTTGGTAATTTTCAACACTAATCAATTAGAATTTTTTTTGTAAATTATTTTTAAAATAAATCAATTGATTAATTTACATGGTAAAATATTATTGAAAAATTAATTTTAAATTGAATTTTGAATTTTGAAAATGGGACTGAACTTTGGCAAAGGGTTACAAGAGGGTGAGATTAACTGAATGAGAAGGAGATAATTACATATGCATGAAGACTAGTATTTATATTATTGTAATTTATTCATTATTCTTTCTATGAGTTGTAATTATAAATGAGCCATAGAGAGGTTAATTTTGAATGTATGATTTACTATTAATCTTGCATCCTCACATAACATGTCATATAGAAATAGGGATATGTCAATATCAAATTACCATGTAACATGTAAATGCATCATTGTAGTTTAAATTTATAATGGGTTATAATTTTAAACACAATGTGAATTTTATAAAAACTTATAATTTTTAAATTGTGATCTAAATTTTATAAAATTTTATAATTTTTGAAACTTGCTATTCAAATTTCGGAAGAGTTATGTTTTTGAAAAATTAAATAAAAATCAAATTTTTTCAAAAACTAAAGTGGGAGGGTCGTTTATGTTGAAACGTTCACAAGGTCCCAACGCAAACTTGATCGTGGCACAAGAAATGGTTTAGAGTTGTCCTAGTGGTCCTCTCTTCAGTTGGATAAACTTGGGAATCGTGTTTATTTGAGTCATCGAGTTGCTTGTGAAGCTAAAGCTTGTAAAGGAAGTGGCGAGGCGGGCCATCCGTCGCTGCACGTCGTTGTTCGCTATCATGCATCGCCGCTTGCCGTCGCCATCCGCTGCACTTTCCACCGTAAACCGTTGCCATCTGCCTCACTTTCTTTGAATTTAATTGATAATAATATTAAAATTTTTAGAAATGATTGCTTAATTACTATTGTACGCATGATAAATAATATTTTCTATGTAAAACCAAAAGTTCCAATGACATTTGACACGAGGTAAATATTGATTTATAAATGGATAGTAAAAGGTTGAGGTCTGACTCAATCGATCTAACCTTCTTATGGCACTTGCGTCTTGGTCACATAAGCCTAGATAGGATTAAAAGATATGAAAATGATGGTCCATTGCAAATTTTAAGTATGTGATCATTACCCACATGCGAATCCTGCATGGCAGGTAAAATGACCAAAAGACCTTTTTCAGCGAAGGATAAAAAACCATTCAATACCTCGAACTCATACATAGTGATGTATGCGGGCCATTGGATATCTAAGCAAGAAGAGGTTATGAATATTTTGTAACATTCATAGATGACTACTCATATTTTGGACATGTTTAACTAATTGTGCTAGAGGAATTATTGAGTGGGATGACACCGAATCCCCAATCATAACATGTTCTTGATTTAATAATGGAAGAACTACAACAGAAGTCAGAGCCTTGACGTAGTGGGAGGGTTGGGAGACAATTCGACAGGTACATGTCTTATGGAGATGCCTTGACAACAGTCTCAGATAAGGATCATGATGAACATGTTTCCTACTTCCAGACCATGACTAAACCTGAAGCGAACATATAGCAAGACACCATGAACATCGGGATACAATCAATGTACTCAAACAGAGTCTGGAAGCATGTAGATCCTCTTGAAAGGGTAAAATCCCGTAGGGTGTAAACGGATTTAGAAGAAAAAAATAGGACCGGATGGGAATGTGGAGACATTCAAAGCTAGGTTTGTAGTCAAGGGCTACACCCAAAAGGAAGGTATTGACTATGAGGATACCTTCTCGTCGGTGGCTATGTTTAAATCCATCTTAATCCTCCTATTCATTGCTACTGTACTCGATTATGAAATCTGACAGATGGATGTCAAGACTGCTTTTTCTGAATGATAATCTTGAAGAGCACATTTATATAGCTCGACCAGTTAGGTTCACAGAGAAAGGCCGTGAGGGCAAGGTTTATGAACTGTTGAAATCCATTTATGGACTTAAGCAAGCGTCCCGATCGTGGAATATCAGATTCGACGAAACTATCAAGAACTTCAATTTTGAGTAGTTAGTGGATGAGCCATGTGTATAAGCTGATACACAAAGGGGATGTGGTTTTTCTGGTCTTATACATGGATGATATACTTCTCATTGGGAATGATGTAGGAAAATTGTTTGATGTCAAAATCTGGCTTACAAAATAATTTGATATGAAGGATCTTGGAGAAGTTGTCTTTATCCTAGGTATTCTGAACTTTTGGGATTGAAAGAACAAAAAGTTGGCACTATCCCAAGCATCTTATATTGATAAGGTGATAGATCTCTTCAGTATGCGAGACTCTAAGAAGGGATATCTTCCCTTTAGGCGTGGAGTCAGCCTCTCCAAGAAGCAGTCTCCCAAGACTCCTCAAGAAGAGGAAGACATGAGAAAGATTTCCTATTCCTCAGTCGTATAAAGACTCATGTATGTAATGATTTGCACTAGATCAGATATTTGCTACACCATGGGTGTGGTAAGTCATTTCCAATCTAATCTTGGACTCAAGCATTTGAATGCTATCAAGCATATCTTCAAGTATCTTAGGAGAATGAAGAACTACATGCTTGTGTATTCAGGTACCGACCTCAACTGCTCAAATTTGGTGCTCATCTTAAATGGTGGACCAGTTGTATGGAGAAGTATCAAGCAATCTTGGATTGCTGATTCTACCATGGAAGCTGAGTATGTGGTTGCTTGTAAAGCTGTAAAGGAAGTTGTCTAGCTTAGAAAATTCGTAAAGACTTTAGAAGTCGTTCCAGATGCTGACAAACCCATGACATTTTATTGTGACAACAGTGGGGCTGTAGCAAACTCGAAGGAACCGAGAAGCCACAAAAGATCATAACACATAAACTGGAAGTATCACCTCATCGAATGAATGGAGAAGCCATAAAAGATCCAAACTCGAATGAACCGAGAAGCCATAAAAGATCCGAATAGTTATTTCTTTGACATTTATGTATTACTGAAAATTTTGGGTATAAATTGAAAGTTTCCTTTAATTAAAGTGTGTTTGTAATTTACTTAAGTCCTGGAACTATTATCAATGTAAGAAGAGTAAAGACTAAGTGGTTCTCCAGACAAACACTTCTGAGATAGTTTAAAATGTTATTTGTAGTCTTAGGATCGACTGGACAATCGAATCCAATTATGACTATTAGGTTGAATGAAAGTATGTCGGTCTCGGGGCATGGGAGTGGAGACTCTAACGGTTGACCTAGACATGTTATGGAACATCTTGAATAGACCAGTAACTAATTAGTTTATAGTAAAGCCATTTATCCAGCTATAAATCTAATTGTTACACCTTAAATGTATTTTCATAATTACATTAATCATGAGATGAATACCAAAATTGACTTAGTTACTTGTGATATTTGATCATCCAAAGGAGTGAGTTCGAATTACCGGACAATACCTCGACTTTATTGATGAGTGTGTGAATAAATAAACTATGTTGGAGTTACGTGATTCACATATATGAAATTCGTGATAAGATTGTAAAAACAATAATATCACCTTATACTTTATTGAGGAGTGTGTGAATAACTAAACCAGGCTCAATACTCAATGACATGAGTCATTGAATAAGATATGGTGATATGTATGAGACACTTCACTGTCTTTCTTATTCATAGTCAATAAAGGAGTTAAGGAAATAACTAGAGGGGTAAAATGGTTATTTTACACCATGCTCTTGTTATTTATATTCACGAAGGATAATATCGTTAAGTATTATGTGGACTATGAAATATAAATGTTTATTTGCAGAGATAGAAAATGTAGCGCGCATGAATCGAGAGTTCATTCGGCATCGGACCTATAGTGGAGTCGTACGATGTTGGGATTAATTGATCGGGAATTTATGGAGATAAATTAGCCAGGTATTTGAATCCTATAGCTTTTTCCATGTGGATCCATTCGGTCTTAGGAGTAGCTCATAAGGACATGAATGAGTAACAACAATAGTTGGACCAAAAACGTATTTTGGACCAAGTTACACTTCCTGAACTCATATGAGATGGGTATCATCACAGTATTAGTGAAGAGCAAACTTAATGTTCATATTTATTATTTACTAATTATTTAATAATTAGTAAATAAAAAATTAATTAATTGATAGAGATCAATTTAATTCATGTATTTGAAATGATTAATTTGGACACAATTTTGGCTCTAAGGAAGATGTAAAAATTGCACATCATAGTGCAAGAAGAAGGTGATTTTCAGTTTTTATCATATAAGAGTATATGGGTAAATTTTATAATTAATATATAAGGGATTACATTAGGGTTGCATCTCTAACCTAACCTAACATAACCTAAGTGTGTTAATCAGAGCAGAAAAAGTTTATCTCCTCCTCCCTCATTGTTGCCGTCGAAATCCTACAGGGATGAGAAAAAGTTCATTTTCTCTTCCACAGTTGTTTTGAGAGCTCACACTCAATTTCTACACAAATCCTTGAGAGATTTACTTCCGACTCTAATGAGTGGTTGTTGGTGTGAAGATCAATTACTAGTTTTGTAAATTTCAATAATGAAGAACGTGAGATAGAGAATTAGATCCCACCAAATCAAATATTTTTCATTAATTGAAAATGTATGAATTATTTATATCTTTTATCGATAGGTTTTACCGTTATACATGTTCATTGGTTTGGTATTGTATTTAATTCGGTAAAATGTTTCTTTTGAAATTTTTTGATATTCCGCCCATGAACTAATCATGGTTCATTAATTTTCTATGAAATCTAAAACCTGATCTAACATTATCATCAGTAAAAAAAATAGGAGATGAAATCCTTCATGGCCCATAGATGACATTTCCGAGAGATAAGTTGAAAGAACCCCTCTATTACCCATACTTTTCTCACAAACGGGCAGAAAAATAAGGCATGAGAGGTAGAATCCACTTTACCATAAGTGGAACACCGCCCTTCCAAGCAGACTTTCTAGCGAGAAAGTTTCAAGCTAGTCGGGTTGAAATCCTAAGAAGCATTCCACAAGAAAATCTTAACCTTGTTTGGAAGCCTCAAATGCCAAAGTTTCACCCACAACCTTGTTTAGAGCCCTTTTTTGGTCGAAGTGCCACACATATATGTCCTCGCCAGCATAGTTGAGGATCAAGATAGATTGGACACAAACTATATCACTCGATGAAGATAACTATTTAAGGAAGAGAGAGTTCATTGTCTGTTGTCGATAAGCTCTGAAACTTTAAGATCCAAATTTAGAACCTCACAAAGCAATAGGCTTGAAAGTGGTGGGTCTCGAGAGCCAAGGGTCTTTTAAAAACATGAGTCGAATTACCGTCTCCCACCTTCCATCTAACCCCTTTGTGAAGGAGATCCCTTCTCGCATAAGGCTCATCCACACAAAAGAGCAATTTCTCTTAATCTCGTAATCTAAGATAGAAGAAGACAAAAGATATCTAATAGTTATTAATATTGATTATGATTTTGAATTTATTCAACAAAAATATGACTCTACGAGACTTTTCTCTATAAATTGCAAATAACACCTTTTCGTTTACACTAGTTCACTTGTATGTGGGTTCAAGAAAATTTGATTGCTTGGTTTCTTTGTGTTAAAATTCATGCAGATGAGGACAAAAAAATAAAATATTTTTTTTGTAAGAAGTATGAAAAGAACGTTCTGTCCCGAATGAAATCTCTGCGACTCCGCCTCTGAAACCACATTCCATGGCGCTGAAGAAGAATAAGGCCCCTCCACCATCATTGAAGCCTGCCAAATCCAGCATAGGGAAGCAAACGAAGAAGAAATGGAGCAAGGGTAAGCAAAAGGAAAAGATGAACAACATGGTTCTATTTGATCAGGAAACCTATGACAAGCTTCTCAGTGAAGGTCCTAAGTACAGGCTTATTACTCCTTCGATCTTGTCCGATAGGATGTGGATTAATGGCTTACTTGCTCGCAAAGCAGTCGAGGATTTAATGGCGAGATGTGCTATTAGGATGATCTATGCTCATGCCAGCCAACAGATCTATACTAGGGCCACCAATACTTAGATCTCCCTTGCGAGTGGAATATGTATTTTATTTCTTGGTTCTAAATTTTGTTCCCTGAGATATTCCGTTTATGTTATCTGCAATTTTATAAAAAAGAAAAATAAAAAAGAAGTATGAAAAGATTGAGAGATAAAAAATCAAAGTTAATAAATTAATAAATACAATAACTTTAAAAAAAGTATCTTAATTAATTATTAATTAATCAAAATTAGTAACTAATATATTAAAAAGAATAATTAAAATGTTTTTATTTAATTTTATTAAGTGATCTGGTTAAATATATGTATAAGTATATGTGTCAATCAATCACATTTGAACGTATCAAATAATAAATTATAGCACTAGAATAGTAAATAGCTCATATAAAATCATCAATAAATGTTTTTATTATTATGTACCTTTTAATATATTATTATTCAAGATATGTCTTATTGATAGATCCAATTCTTAACCTGTAATATATGATCTATGTTTGTTGAATTTGTTTAAGAATTTTAATCTACTCATTTTCACAACTTACTATTAGTGATACATCAATCATTTTAAAGTTAATCAAACTATTCAAACCAAAATCTTAAGTATTCAATTAAGTTTTTCAAAATTAAAATTTTTATTCTAAATGTGTAATAAAAATAATGTAAAATTAATTTAAGACAACTTATTGAGAGCAATTAATTAATAGCATTGTGGATGTTTATGAGAAAAAAATACTTAAAATTTTATTATTGGGTTAATATTTTGATGGTCATTTAAAAAAGTTAGGATTCCTAGTTGGATAAAATGGTACAAAAAAGATTCTAATTGTCTTGTCACTTTTAATATATTATAGATTATAGATAATAACTATATGAGCAACTATCATTATAGATTATAGATAATAACTATATGAGCAACTATCATTATAGATTTTATTTTAATTGTATTTAATTAAAATATGTATACATGCAATTAAATATCATTTGAATTGTACCATATAGTTGTTTATGAAAAATACTAGTTAAAGAAAAAAAATTAATTGTTAAGTCGAAATGTTAATATGTCTTATGAAATTCCTCAATTCAATCTTTTTTTCTTTCTTTTTGTTGTTGGATATCTCGTTCGCACACATATTTTCTTTATTTCTCGAGCCTATAGTGAGGTATGAACATAGTTTGAAAAAGTAAAAAAAAATTATGATTTCATCATACATGATTGAGTTGCAAAATCTTCTGGATAGGTATTTCGTATCTAAAATGAATTCTTTCTGGTTAAAGAATTTTTTCTAGTTTCTCTGAAACAATTAGGATATTCTTTAGAAAACAATATGGGTTCTGCTCCTGTGGCAACATGCCATAGGATGGTGGTTCCGATTATGGAGTCAGATCAGTACGTCCAACGAATAAAAAATGGAATAACAATCTCCTCGGTATCATCGATTTCATTCATCTTACTATCGAATAGCTTTTTAAGATATACAAGACATATAAGTCATGCAAGTAAAGAGATGCATTCATCAATAAGAAAAATAAAAAAATATATGGACAGTGATAGGTTGATGATAAAATAGAATTGTGGGTCTTGAACAATGATTTGATCAATGATAAATAAATATAAATTATTGGTTTAGTCCTCTAGTTTATCGATAGAAAAAAGTATTGATCGAATTCTATTGAGTCTAACTCATAATGATCATTTATAAAAAAATAATTCTGGTTATCAAATGATTGAACAACAAGAGCAATTTACGTATGATAGTTGACATTCATAAAAAGTATTAAATGAATTATGAGTTCAATACAAACAATTTAGCATAAACGAACATTCCTTGCTCATTATCTGAAAACCACTTATTCACAAACCTCAACTAGGCTAATAGTTTTCATTTTCCATCAAATGGAAAAGTCTTTTTGCTTGGCTTAGCCTTATCAACCTCTAGGGTTATTTCAGTGATAGGCTATATTGGAACTGGATGAGAATATTTGGTAAAATACCTAAAAATTGTTAGCCCAACTTAAATGGGATATGATAGCTTCTTTATGATCTAACGTTCTTGTCAATAGATTATCCTCATCCTGCTCTAAATTATAATCTCTAAAAATAAACGTAGCTACATGAGCAAAAGATCCTATCATAATGAATCTTCTTATGTGTTGGTGATGAGTATTCAACACACCTTGAGTAGTGATGCCATGTGCTATAAATGCATAAGCAGGTAACGAGTGCATGTATTGAGCTACCAGAGAAGTAATAACCTCTAAAGAGACTTGGGCAAAGGCCCAATTGAAAATGAATCTAATTGTTGATTTTGTCATAAAGGCATTTATGTCCACGCCCGAATCATTCCCCCGACAAATATGTGCTTCTAAAAGATCTTTTATACTTGTCTAAATCCTAGGGTTCGGTCTATACATATGACCAGCAACAAGATAAATAAATGCAATAACTAAATAATGATGAGCAACATCAGTCGACCATAAACTTTGCGTCTGCGAATGGAGCCCCTTAAAAGGGTTATAGTTATGGGTGTAATCGGTTCAATTTAGAGAGTTTTCACTAACCAAACTGTAAATGCATTTTCTTACATAACACTTGACACTTGACAACATCAGTCAACCATAAACTTTGCGTCTGCGAATGCATTTCTTCTAGGAAGTTGGATAACACTTGACAACAAGTTCTCTCCTTTCACCCCAATGATACTTCCCGGATTCCATTTTTTTATTGCTTCACAATAATTCCACACTTTTTTTATTGCTCCACTGTACACCCTTGAATCTTATCCAATGATTTTCTTTTCGCCATATAACATTTGTCGAAGGAACATAATGACTCCATGATTATCCCTTAGCAAACCTTTCAACATCGATAAATCCATGTTTGGTGAGTCACGAATCAACTCCAAATACATATTCATTATCCAAGTTGATGTGACCTTTTTATTCTTCATTGCTTTAGCACAATTGGTATGTTGAGGGGTGAAAATCTTAATTTGAACTGATTCTTCCCTCTGAGTAAAGGATGCATGTATTCTCCATCCATAATTCTTCCTTTTGCATAGTGCAGTGACCTAATTCTTTCATATTTTTTTTTGAAATAGTAATCAAAATTGTGTTGAATGGCATACTTCCTCAATTCCTTTTTGAAAACAATGTGATCACTAAAAATCAACCCTCTCTCTAGTGTAATTGGCCTATCTAAGTGAATTTCTTCATGGAACTCAAGATATAACAGATGAATTTATTCATCTGATGAATCAACGAGATCTTTCCATTGGTCACTATCATACTTCGGTTCAAATACACTAGGCTCATCAATAACTTTTTCTTTGATTCTTTTGTCATTATTTTGACTCTTACTACTAAACCATTTGTTCAAGTCATCTTCATTTATGTGAAATTGATTTGCATTGACAAACAAGTCTTCTTTGTCATCTACCCCATCCTCAGGCTCACTAAAATCCTCCAACACTTCACTAGACCTACTATTATTTTCATCATCTTCCTCATACCAAATTCATTTCATTTATTCTGTGGGGATGCAGGTACAAGGGCAGGTGGTGATGCAATACTAGGTGCAAGTAGACTACATTCACCTTGTCTTTCAATAAACTTATTCAATGTATGTGACATATAAAGTTGCAGCAAATCATGACCAAATAATTCAAGTTGAGAGAACACTTCATGTATATCAGCATCAAAACATATAGGCTTTAACATGCTTAAGTCCTCATGTGGAAACTTATAACTATACCCTAATATATTATCATATTCTATTTCTTCCATTGTACCCTTAATTCAAGATATGGATAATAAATTAGGATCAATATTATGAAACTTACAGAGCTCACTGTTCTTATATGTTATATTCTGAACATACTTAAACGTACCACCACAATAAATATCTAGTGTTATGTCCCTCATTTCCACAATATCTGTTGTCTTTTTCACCTACAGTGACAAATCATAGGAGTCAGGTATAAACAATACTTGAACAAAACAAAGTAAAAAATAAAACAACTTTACAGAAGAAAATACAACAAAAAAGTAACTTATTTTAACAAAACAACTTTACATAACAAAACAAAGCCAAAACCACTTTACAAAACAAAAATAAAACACTACATAAACAATACATAAACAAATACAGAATAAAATAAAACTATGCATAAACAAATACAAAACAAAACAAAATAGCATAAACAATACATAATCCAAAAATTGAGCCATGAAAACACATAAATAATATGGAACCTGAAAACCAAGATACATATAACACCAGAAACCAACGAGAATAGAACCCCATAAAAAAATATGGTATGAAATATAGAAACCCAGAAGATTGAGCCAACAGAAACCCTGATCGAGCCATATATACCAATTATCGATGAACCCAGTGCGTAAAACTAACAAACCCAGATGATCGAGCCATGAAAACCCAGAATTGGAAGAAAAAAATGAATGATCGAAATAGAGTACGTACTCGAAAGAATAATAAAGAAATTAGGGAAATTTAAACCTCTTTGACCCTCAGATCTTGCCAAAAAATCGAATCCTATCCCTCCATTCCCTATTTGTCACGATGAACTCCTTCCCCTTCCCCTGCGATTTTGTGAGTTAGGGCAGTGACAGTAAAAAACTAAAAGTAAAAGTAAAAGGTAAGAAAAGATTCACTTCATTTAATTTTCATGAACGAACGTTTGGCGCGTGCGTGGCACGAGCCTTTTAAGGTTATTTTTTGTGGAAATTCTAATAGGTGATATATTTTACAGTTTGGTCAAAGTACAGGGGTATAAAAATATGAAAAAAAGTATAGGGATATAGTTTGTATTTTGATCAAAGTGCATGGGTGTATTTTGCATTTTAACAAAAAAATTGTAAGCCTATCCAAAGAGTCCCTAACACGTACCCCACTTTTCCCATTATTTCCAAATTGAATAGACCAACCAAATAACCATTTGTTCATCTCTCTCTCTCTCTTACATTCTATCAACAACACTGAGGGTGTTAATGTAATGGGTGGTTCGATGATGCAGTAGCAGCGAAGACGTGCTCAACGATGTTCGGGGCTGATGCTTACAATTTTTAGGATTCAATCGAATGGTTTTTGTGGTATCTTTATGAAACAGAAGCTGTAACATAGCCAAAGCAACCAAAGTCTACAATGAAGATCTCAAAAATCTCAACCAAAGTGGTTAACGGGTGTACATGGGTGCTCCCCCTTCATTCACATGGTTGACCGCTATAACTTTGACTCTCCTATGAACTACTGCCAAGTGTCAGCTTTGACTTTTTAATGTGATTACTCAATCTATATCAGTGAAGTGTAACTTGTATTATTTTGTTCTTTCTATGTATTCGTTCATATTATCGTAACCACAAGTCAAGTGACAAAGACTTAAGCGGATCTCTTGTCTTGGAACACATATGAGGGTTGTGGTCTGGTAGGATTTGGATGAGATTTGCTATACTGGAAAGTATATCCCTTCACCGGTATGGCCGCTTTAAGGGTTATGGATGTGACGTCTTCTCACTACGGGAATGGACTTAGTTGTTAAGATATCCCTCGGGAGGGGTCCCAAACGAATACCGCCTATCTTATCATTGTGGTGGGCTCATAATTTATAATTATGACAAATGATGACTGAATGGTGCCACCTCAACGAGCTTGTTGAGATTAATTACGTAGGGTCCACTGCCAATTAGACACTAGATTAATTGGAGTGGACCCCGTATGGAAGCTTCTCTATAAATAGAAATCTTCATTTCATTGGAGGAGACTTTGGGTTCATATTTCCACTTATTAGACTTGGAGAAGTCTCTCTGAATTTCCATTCCTAAGAGCATTTTGTCACCGTCTATAGTTTGGCTCAAAGTGCTTGTCATTCACCCTGTTAGATTTCAAGCTCCACATTCCTATGTTATATTTGTCATTTATTATGACTTGATCACACCTGTAACTATACTTACATGACGTCACGGTCACACCCCCTTAGCTCTTGAACATTTGACGACTCCACTGAAGAGTGATCTGTCATTACAACTACAACTATGGTTGGAGGTGGATTATCTATCGGTACTTGCTCTTAGATTGACAGTTACACAAGCTTACTAGTAAACTTGGTAGTACATGAGATGAACGAGAGTACTTCCTAGGAGCAGTCTACTTACTACACCTATACATGCACTTGTCAATGGTGTCTTGAGCATTGTTAGAACCAATGGCGATGAAAATGTAGGCAATCCATGTAACTCTTCTCCAGTCGTCATCGCACCCACTGTCACGATGCAAGTACCATCAGTACACGAGATGAATGATGACTTTACCAACATTTCACTTCTGTGCACTTGTAAAAGATGTTTCAGGCAGAGAGGTTATTCAAGTATAATGAGAAGATTAATGGTGTAAAGGAATATACAATATGCTTTGCTGGTGGTTTGGAACTATATGATATGACAACTCTATGCATGATTCAAAAAATGAAGAAAAGTTCAGAACATATCTTGGAATCCAGCAAAGAAAATGTCATGATGAAAGAGAAAAAATTATCAACTCATGATTTTTTTTCTGACTATTGCATGATGGTTACAACAACGTTACAAAATTCCTTACATGATGTCTATCGCATAATGACTTTTACATCATGACTATTCAATGATATTTGCACCTGCGCTCTATTTCATGATGAATTTGGTTATTGGGTAAAAAAAATTGAAAAACATTCATGCAAAACCAAATACAAAAAAAATGCCTTTGCACATGCAAAGGCGTCAAAACACCTTTACATGCCGCATGCAAGGGCTTCTTTTGACACCTTTGCATTGCATCGCACACGCCAAGGCGTTAATGACGCCTTTGCATTACAGGTGTTCCGACACCATTGTACAGTCCGTGCAATCAGTACTATGTCGTGTTCTTATCATGCTATTTTTTATACTGTGATTAATCGCTTCGGCTCCATTGCATATCGGGAATTATATTCTCTTATAAAATTACATTTTGTGTGCCACTACATCCAATGTATATTGATGTCAATCGCGCCAGCATAGTATCAAAAATGTACGTTGCTACTGAATAAGTTCTAATAAGTCTTTACTTATTTACTATTATTGTCCAATTATTTTATTTAATCTTTAGATGTGCTCATTTTTGTTTATCTATCTTCACTATTTACTATTCTTTAAAAACAATATTTTCTTGCGAGGTATGCGATGATGCAACTATGCTACTGCAACTCAATTCATTTGACTAGTCGTGACTTCTATAAATTAAGAAAAGGTCGTGAACATATCATGGACTCTAGTAAAAAATCCTATCATTTTACAACTCATACTTTTTATGTCCATTGCATGATGGTTGCAATAAAGCTACAAAATTCTTTACATGATGATTATCGCATAACGATGCTCCAATTACATGATGATTTTGGTTATAATGTGAAAAATAATATATTACTTTGTGAAAAAAATTGTAAAATAAAAAAATAGTATTACAAAAAAGAAAACGTCTTTGCATCCAACATGCCTTTGCATTCTCATGCAAAGGCGGATTGTCCAACATGCCTTTGCATAAGACATGGAAAGGCATCCAATGATGCCTTTGCATGCCAAATGCAAGGTGTTCTAATACCTTGGATGTCTTGACACCGTTACATAGTCTGTAAAGCTAGTACTCCATCGTGTCCTTATCATGCTATTTCTTTTTATGTTTTGATTAATTGTTTAGGCGTCTATCCCGCCAACGTAGTATCAAAAATGTATGATGCTAATGACTAAATTTGTTTTGATAAATTTTTATTGGCATCTAATTAATATTTATGAACTTCGAATATGCGTATTTGAGTATTTATCTATTTTACAAAAATTACTCATTCTCCTTAAAAATTTGTTGTATCTATAAGGTACTCAACATGGAAGCTACACATGCCACCATGCTACCATAGTCCATTTGTCATTAAATTGCGAGAGCACATCTATCACTGCTCGTACCTGCAATTATGCTGCAATGACATACATGCAATTATGTTCTCGTAGCACAAATCCATAAATGCCAAGACGTTTCCAATGATGTGATTTACAATCATGGCTTAAATGTCCATCTGTTACTGTAATGTCATAGTACACTTGCATTGGATTATCGTAGCACATCAGTCACCGCGTTGCCATAGCACAACTACCACTATATTGTTATAGCACACTTCACCAATATGGTCGTACCGGTCACTACGCTCTCATAGCATAACCACAATCACGATGGAGCCTCCTATAGTACACTTATAAAGGAACCTCTTACAAATCATTTGCGACATAATTATTATATATCAAAATGATGCTTCATGACATGATCTACAAAGATATCTCTCGTGACACCTTATAACGATGCCTCATGTGATATTTTGTGGTGTACACTATTACAGTACTTCCCACAAAGCGTGTGATAGAAAGAAGACTTTCACACTAGCTCACTTATGCCAATGACAATTCTCACGGCTGGTGGTTCACACTACTATATCTTCAAATGGCAAGCTCCATATGCTAATGGTTTATGATGGTATCTCAATTCTAAGTGTGCTATTGTATGTCACTTAGAATGATTATTTCATTTCATCAGGTACATATGTGGTAAAGATAAATGATCACGAAGTGTATATTGAGACTGGACGAATCTCAACTATCTCTCTATATGCACCAGAGATGACAATAAAGTTATTACGAGGTGTGACATAGGTCTGGACTATCACTATGGGGGCATCTGAGCAGCGGAGAACGTAGATACAAAAAATAATAAAGAGATAGCAAAAGATGATCAACTACATGAATGCTCATTGTATATCTACCCATTTACCTTTGTTAGTGGTAGCTACTTTACCAGTAGGCTTGGTCGGTACATCTTCAGCATCTACTTCTTTTCACCTGGATTTTTGTCACCACTTTACTTTGGCTATGTCATCAAGGATTTCAAGATACACAATTTCAAGTCACTTGTGAAAATGTATATCTCCACAAGCATCTTCAGATTTGAGCCAAAGAAGGATTTTCATTTTATTGTCAAACTTAAATCTCTTCAATAGGTCTTCATGGTTCATGACAGTGCAAGAATGTGAGATGCTTTAGGACTCCTCCATCAAAATCAAGTTTTGCAGGCTACTATATTTCACTGGCAATGTGTACTATCCTTCCCTACTTTTTCCGTTCACACCAAGGTTGACGTCCCTATCGAACATAGGCCATAGGTTCTCCGACATGTAATCAGAAAGTTCCGACATGAAAGGACAATGCTTAATGTACCCAAATCGGTCAATGTTCATTCAAAAGTTGACTATCTTATACATCATTAGACATATCCATGACCATGCTTGTGGTAGGTGATCAAACTCTGGATAAAATGAAATTTTGATCCTTGACAACTAAGGTGATGCCCGGACATGAACATATGTAAAGATGCGTTGTTGACAAATGTTACAATCTCATGACATTCCAGTAATCACTTTGAGTTATGGTGAACTTTATCAATGAAACAATACAAATTGTCAGAAAATATGGGAGGTAGAGTAACTTTTTGTCATGTTGCCAGTCTAGTTTTCATCACAAACACGTGACTATTCATCATCTTGACATGAAGCCATTTGACATTTAAACAAACATAAGTTCCATTTGAGCTAAGAAGAAACAAAATGACTAAAAGACATACAACTGGGAAGTTTGACAATGTGATCATGGTTCACACTCAGGATGGGACAATAATAGTGCAATAAGGTCAGTTAGTTCCACCTTCTCGTTTCAAACGTATAGACATTTTTAAAATTGACACGAAGTAGTGGTGTCTTTAAAGAAATGGAAAAAGATGTAGTCCACCCACTCTTGCCACCATGACACTACTTTGGAATGATCCCTAATGGTAATGGGAGATATAAAGAGGTCACCACACATGTCTTGTAAGAGTGATATTGATTCAACACCTATGTATTCCACGCTCCTACTTTCCTGCTCTGACACGAAGTGGGGTCTGTAAAATATATCATCCTCGACGGTTTTCTCCGCACCACGAATCAAACAAGCGCCCATTGCATGTATAATACTTTTGCACCATTTATAGCTCATTGTGACGGTAATGGCACCAATTTTGCCAACCAAAGACTACAAAATGATGATTTCGATCAATTGTACCCCGATCGTATGCCATCATGGAAAGTCACAACCATATTGTTTTTGTACGATGAATGGTCGCATTATCTTCCTTCTTGGTTTGAAAATTTTCATGATTGTAACATACTACAAATTTTCAGCATAAAGAGCCCAGTCATGCACTCCGTGTCATACATCCATATTACCTCCTCACACTATCCACTCATGTTATGGTCTTTATTAAAGAATTTGTCATTATAAAAAAAATAATACCAATGCGTTCGCTCGAATAATGAAAAGTTCAAGTTTTCATCATCTAAGCCACCATGTTCCTCAAAGATTATTATGAAAAAGGGATTTCAACCACCTTTAAGCGTGTCTACAATACCACTTAGAGGAAATTCCTTTTATGTTGGTTATTCACATTGATGGTAACAAGAATTACCCATATCAGGTGCCTCAAGTAAGGTATTTTATCATCTAAGCCATCGGGTTCCTCAAAGATCATTATGAAAAAGGACTTTCGATCGCCTCTAAGTGTGTCTACAATACTACTTAGATTAAATGTCTTTTATGTTGGTTCTACACATCGATGGTAACAAGAATTAACCATGTATGGTGCCTCAAGCAGAGTATTTCAGGTCAATTGCTATCGGGGTGACGACAAAATCACCTTAACATGTGAGTTGATGATTCTTCGCCAAGTACGCCCGTGATAACAATAAATTATCATGTGGTGTATGCTGGGACTGGATGTTTTTCATCTTTAAGTTTCAGGTTACATGTAACTTAGAATGAGTGTTTCACTTCGTCAGGTACGCCCGTGGTAACGACAAATTATCATGCGGTGTATGATGGGTCTGGACGTTTCTCATCTCTAAATTGCCTATTACAAGTCACTTAGAATGAGTATTTCACTTCACCAGGTATGCTCGTGGTAACGACAAATTATCATGCAGTGTATGCTGGGCCGGGACATTTCTCATATCTAAGTTGCCTGTTACAGGTCACTTAGAATGAGTATTTCACTTCGCCAGGTACGCCCATAGTCATGATAAATTATCATGAGGTATATGCTAGATCTAGACATTTCTCATCTCTAAGTTGCCTGTTACGTGTCACTTAGAATGAGTATTTCACTTCACCAGGTATGCATGTGGTAATGACAAATTATCACGAGGTCTATGCTGGGACTGAACGTTTCTCATTTCTAAGTTGCCTCTAACAAGTCATTTAGAATGAGTATTTCACTTCACTAGGTATGCCTGTGGTAATGACAAATTATCACGAGGTCTATGCCGAGACTAGACGTTTCTCATCTCTAAGTGTGCTCACAATGGTCACTTGGAACGAATATTTCACTTCGCCATGTATGCATGTGGTAATGACAAATTATCATTAGGTATATGCTGAGACTAGATGATTGTTATCTCTAAGTCTACCTATCACATGTCATTTGGATTAAGTGTTTCACTTTTCCATGAACACTTGTAGTAATTATAATGTGCATGTAAAATAATCACTCACTGATGTGTTATGGAAAATACTCAGAATATCACTCGACACTATCACATGATGTCTTTATGTTTTACTTGATGATAACTTCATCGTCCTCATATGATATTTGATATTATGATTTTGATACTATCATATGCTGACACCATTCCACTATATCCGCCTTGATGTTATCATATATTATCGTAGGATGTCATTACTTGATGTTATTATTTACTGATATACCTGAAATTCTTATATAATGCTACTTACAATTATGAAACTTTGATGCTGTCATGAATTCTCCTCCAAAAATGGAACTTGACTGTTGAAACATGATTCATTAAAAGGAGAGAATTGGTTGAAACTTTAAATTAGTTGGTAGGCATTTTGCCATTAGGCCAACATATGAAAATATGTCTACGATCTTTCAAGTGTGGCCATGACGAGTGGTTTGGTATAAATGTTCACACATATATATGTGCCTTTCTTAGGCAATTTCATATGTTTTCATGCATATATGCACATTCTTAGGCAGTATCATGCAAGTTTTTAAGCAGTTGTGCCTTCAAAGGGTGAATCATCTGAGGATGACACTTTAGGTAATATTATTTTGTTTATTTTGGGAATTTTCGCCAACACTATTATGTTTATCATTGAAAGTGCATATGTGCTTCGTATTTGGAAAACTTTCCAAATAACATCACGGAATACGATTTTATCTCCACTAGTAAAGGTTATAACCACATTGTCAAACAATATCATTCACACGTAAGTAAATTGGCTATGATGTATATGTACTTGATTATATCAATTATCATACCACATGGACATGCAAAAATATTACAAACATGCGCTTGTTACATGTATTGTCATATATATCTAGTTGCACTAACGTCATTTTTTGAAAGTTCATGTTTCTCCTTAAGCATTATGACATATGTTCCTGACATGGGTACTAAGGCTAAATGAAAGTAATTGGTACATCATCATATCTCACTGGGAGATATAGCAACAAAGATGACCTTACATGATAGATTCCGTGGAGAAACATTCATCATCAAACTTGAACATCTCATAATTTAGTGTTTCATCAAGAAAGATTACAACACACACCGAACCAATGTACAGGTTCAACTGCTACGCATTTTAACTTGCACATGGGGCTAATGTACGTGGGTGCGCCCCCTTCATTCACATAGTTGACCACTATAACGTTGACTCTCCTATGAACTACTGTCAAGTGTCAGCTTTGATTTTTCAACATGATCGCTCGATCCACGTCAACGAAGTGTAACTTGTATTATTTTGTTCTTTTTATGTATTCGTTCGTATCATTGTAACCACTAACTCAAGTGACAAAGACTTAAGTGGATCCCTTGCCTGGGAACACATCTGGAGGCTGTGGTCTGGTAAGATTTGGACGAGGTTCACTATACTGAAAAGTATATCCCTTCACCAGTATGATCTCTTTGAGAGTTATGGATGTGCCGTCTTCCCATTACAGGAAGAGACTTAGTTGTTAGGATATCCCTAGGGAGGGGTCCCAGACGAATACCGCTTATCTCATCATTGTGGTGGGCCTACAATTTATAATCATGGTAAATGATGACTGAACGTTGCCACCTCAACGAGCTTGTTGAGATTCCATTATGTAGGTTCTACTGCCAATTAAATACTAGATTAATTAGAGTGGACCCCGCATGAAAGTTTCTCTATAAATATAGATCTTCTTTTGATTGGAGGGGATTTTTTGGGCTTTGGCTTCATATTTCCACTTATTAGACTTAGAGAACTCTCTCTGAATTTCTACTCCCAAGAGTATTTTGCCACCTTTCATAGGTTGACTTAAAGTGTCCGTCCTTCACCCTGTTAGATTTCAACCTCCACGTTCCTAGACTATATTTATCGTTTATTGTGACTAGATCACACTTATAACTGTAATCACGTGACGTCAAGGTCACACTCCTTAGCTCTTGGCTCTTGAACAACGAGCTTCTGAAAAATCTGCCTCCCCATTATGTCTCCTCCTACCTTCCCCCTATTTCCTCCTTTTCCGTTTTGGCTTTGATTATCAAATTTGGGGAAATCTTTTCGAATACTTAAAAGATGTTTAACTGTTTTATACTTTATATTTTAACAGGCCTAAAATGTAATAAACAACCATATACCTTTAAGTTTATGCAAATCATACTATATATTTCTTAAATGATCATTTTAATCTTTATAATTTTAATTAGACCAAAATCATCCCTCACTGACTTTCCAGTTTATTAGAAACGGAGAGGGATCATTTGGTTGGGAATTTCAAGCTCGTAAGCTGCGGATTCTGTTATTGAATTTCATGGAGAAATTCGTGTCATTGAATTGAGGAGAACTGGTTTAAGAAGAGAAGGTAGGTTATTTTGATTGGTTGAGATTGATTTGTAGTCGTATTCGAGCAATCCGGTGGTGGTTGTGTTGTCAAAGGCCCGGGGCCTGTTGCGTAAGGTCTGGCGACGATGACGAAGGTTGTGTTGGGGGATTTGGGTTTGGTGTGGAGCAAAACGTTGAGGGTTGAAGAAAGGGGAAGGGGAAGCTCAATACAGAAAGAAAATCTGGAAAAATACTTGAATCTGGAAAAATTGTTCAATAAAAAAATAGGAATCGAAGAAAATCGTTCAATACAGAGAAGAAGTTTCTGTAAAACTCAATGCTTTCTGTAAACTCTTTGAAATCGAAGAAAAATGAGAAAATGACTAGATAAATTCCATTGATAAAGTCGAAGAAACTCTTGAGCTTCCTTGTATCCGAATCTGGAAATTTAGAATTTTTCCATTGATAAAGTATTTAAGAGTTTAGATTCCAGAATTTTTTTCGAATCTGGAAACTCTTGAGCTTCCCTCAATTCCAATGTATGGACACATGTAATTGAATTTCGAGAGTCATGCTCTCTCTCTTTTTTTTTCCATTGATCAAGTATTTTTCCAGATTTTTGTCTCTGTATTTTTCCAGCTTCCCCTTCCCCTTTCATCGAGCTTTCCCTTCCCCTTTTTCGGATTTTTGAGTATTCTAAGGTATATTTGGAAAAAAATAATTAAAATATAGTATTTTAAAAAAAAATTTTAAAAGTAAGGTGGAAAGGTACAGTTAAGATGAATGCGTTTTTGCAAAAAACGCATTCGTGCTGGCGTGGCTACAAATGAGATCACGTTGAGGCGCGTGTTTTGTAAAGACACATTCATAAAAGCAGAAGACGTCTTTATAAAAGACGCCTTCATTAATAGTAGAAAATATATTTTATAAAGACGCCTTCAACGAGTTTATTATAACCTTGCAGTACAGATAGAAATCAGAGTTGTTTCACGAACAAAACGCCCCTCAGCCCGTTGTCGTTCGTCGTCGATTGTGACCGAAGTTCACTATCATTCCACCGTTCGTCGGTTGTGTTGATGATTTTTGTATGTAGGTGAAAGCTTCTGCACTAAAGGCGTCTTAAAATAAATTCTGAAAATAAGATAGTTTTCAAACTAATTCAAAAACTAAGATGAAAATGACCATGTCGGAAGGCATCTTTTGTAAAGACGACTTTTGTCAACTTGAAGTCGTCTTTTCAAAAAACATCTTCCGATGTGATCATTTTCATCTTAGTTTTTGAATTAGTTTCAAAACTATCTTATTTCTAGAATTTATTTTAAAAACCATATTAAACCCAAAATATCCCTTTTTCTTTCAAATTTTCTGTTTTTTCGAATAATTAAATCCCCTCTCCGTTTCCTGTGAAACGGAAAACATAAGAGATAATAAAGGCTCAATTAAAGAAGTACAATGAATTGCATAACTTAAAAGTGTAAGGGTGTAAATTATATTTTAACCTGCTAAAAATCGATTCTCCTCGTAGATTCGCAGTGTAATGGTTTGTTTTTCGAGGTTTTATTAATTATGCATTCAAGACGCTTAATCGCTTTCGCTATTTAATGATTAAGATTCCGATCATGGATAAGTTTAATGCTTTCGCCATTTAAGGTCAGGGTTTTTCCATCATGTGTAAATTAAGAATTTTCAATTTGGAAATTTTCTCAAAATTAGGGTTTGTTTCGAATTGGAGATTTCAAAATTATAAAATTATACGTATGTTTAACCCTCGGGGATCGGGGCGTTACACCTAAGGTACTTGAGAATGTGCTTTACTACAATCCAGTGTTCCAAACCTGGATTCGATTGATAACGACTGACAATTTTCACTACATAACAGATGTCCAGTCTCGTACACAACATGACATACATGAGACTTCCAACTGCTGAAGCATATGTAACCTTTCTCATATCATCTTCCTCCTTAGGTGTCTTAGGATATTGTTCCTTAGAGATGACAATTCCATGTCTAGTTGGTAGTTGACCTTTCTTGAAATTCTCCACAGAGAATCTATCTAACTTTTATCAATATAAGATGCCTGGAAAAGTGCCAAGAGCTTGTTCTTTCTATCCCTTAGGATTTGGATGCCTAGGATGAGATTTACAGCATTTGAAGTATCTTGTTGGTTTATCCCTCTTATATTAGGAGGAAGTGGGCTTGAAGCCCAATTAGAGAACAAGTCCGATTTTGGGTTGACTTTTGTTGGCCATTACACGTATGGTTCCATTATGTGGTACCACAATATGTTATTAGGGTTTTCTTTCATTCTCTTAAAATTCAAGTTAGCCGCTAACATTTTTAGATGAAGAGTTTTGGCCGGCAAAGATAACTTTAGGTGAAGAAATTGTTTTAAGCAGTTTATTTTATAAGCCACTAGTACTTAAGGGAAGAGAGATAATGATAGTGATAATTTGAGGACGAATTTGTGGTCATCCTCAATAGTTTGGTATTCGGTCTTTGATCTTTACAGTTAATTTAAGAGCCCCACATTTGTGACATTATTTTATTTTATTGTATATCCACCGTTAGCGGTGATGAATATTAATCTTGTGATTGGTGTTAGCCTCTAGTTCTATCTGTAGAAGAATTTTGGTGTATCTCATTATTTTTTATAGTGGAAGAATTATTCAGAGCTTCTCCTGTGATTTTTTCCTTCACCCTAAAATGTTTTCCACATTAAATTTGGTGTTCCTATTTTTCACTTTCCCTATTAAAGTGGTCATTATCTATGCTTGATAGTTACTCTGATATTGAATTTTTTAGTTATCAACTACGTAATATTGAAATGCGGGTATAAAGATTTAGAGTATAAATACCAACAAGTGGTATCGAAGTCTGATTGGCGTTATTAGCAGTTTAGGGTAATTATAAGGGTTAATACAAGTAGAATGATTAGTCTAAATAAGACTAATTGACAATTGTGGAAAGGAAAATTGGCGTATCTTCTTTACAGTAAAAGGTTCCATGTTCCCATTAAAGGTGTACTGCAAAGCCAATTAACATGAGAAAAGAAGATTGGAAATTATTGAACCGACAAGTCGTTAGTTACATTCGATAGTGGGTAGATGATAATGTCTCACCATATATCGAGTGAAAACTCTGAACACTCTTTGTGGATGAAGTTAGAAGAGCTCTATGAGGGAAAACATCTGGGAATAAAGCTTTTCTTATACGAAAGCTTGTGGACCTAAGATACAAAGAGGGCGCCTCAATCGCAGAGCACTTGAATGAGATTCAGAGCATCGTCAATCAGCTTTCTTCGATGAAAATGATTCTTGATGACGAGCTTCAGACCTTGTTACTTCTCATTTCTCTACGAGATAGTTAGAAAATGTTGGTAGTATCATTGAGTAATTCCTCTCCTGATGGTCAAGTCTCTATAAATTTGATTAAGAGCAGGTTGTTGAATGAAGAAATAAGAAAGAAATCCTTGGATTCTTTTTTCAGTCAATAAGAGGCTTTCGTTACAGAAAAATGGGGGTGGAATCAGATTGAATTTGATAGGAAATGGGTTTAGTGCTTTTACTGCAAGAAGATGGGACATAAAAAATTTGAGTATAGAACATTGAAAATTGAGCAACAAAAAGAAACTAGTGATAAGAGTAATGAATCAACAAAGGCATCTGCATCCATGAGTCAAGACGTGTTAGTTATCTCACTAGAGAACTTAGTGAATGGTACATGCCTAGACACATATTTGGTAGTTGATAGTGATGTCGCCATACATGTTTCCTCTAGAAAGGATATCTTCTCATCTTACATATCATGTGACTTTGATGTTGTGAAGATCGGGAATGATGGTACCTCCAAGATTACATGGATCAAAGATGTATGTCTAGAGACCAATATCGGGTGTAAGCTAGTATTCAAGAATGAGACATTATCTAAGGGTCTGACTGAACTTGATTTCTACAGGTCAGCACGATGATGAAGGTTATAACAATTACTTTGATTAACGTAAATGGAAGGTCACCAAAGGGTGAATGGTAGTGGTTAGAGGGAGGAAAAAGCCTACGCTCTACATGATATCTATAAAGCTCGCCAGGGGTTTGGTAAAAGTAGTGAAGAAGAATCTCACTAATGAATTATCCTACAAGAAATAATGTGATCCAACTGAGAAGAAAATTGCCTGAAACTGAGATATGAAATTCCTTGATGAACAGTCTGTCGTAGGTTTGGAGATATTTGAGAAGACTCAGCCTAATGAGATTGAGTTAAATCTAGTTCTTACATCTTTAGGGAATGGTGATGGTGATCGTGCTGATAAATGTGTTATTGATAACGATCAACATAAGATGCTCAACCAATTTTAGTGCCACCAACTGATGTTATAATTAAGCTATATAGGTCTAGCAGGGAGTGAAAATCCTCCACTAGATGTACTCCAGGTAATGATGTAATTTCTATTGATGGGGGAGGCCTAGAGTGAGACAAATAGCCACCAAGGAAAGTGGTTAAGCGCCATGAAGAAAGGGATAAAAGCTCTGTATGAGAACCACACTAAGACATTGGTAAAGTTGTTGACGAAACTCTTACCTAAGAAGAAGTATGAGGTATGTCGAGAAACATCGAGTAAGATGGATTCCTCCATATAGTCGGGGGAGAGTTTGTTAGGTTATCCTTCCTCTATTAAGAGGAAGTGGGCTTGAAGCCCAACAAGAGAACAAGCCCAATTTTGGGCTTACTTTTGCTGGCTATTATGATGGGCCACCTTGTGGTTCCACTATGTGGCACCACACTATGAAATTAAGGATTTTTTTTCATTCTCTTAAAATTCATGTTAACCGCTTAACATTGTTAGGTGAAGTGTTTCAGCCGCGAAAGATAACTTTAGGCAAAGAAATTGATTGGAGCAGTTTATTTTGTGAGCCACCGGTATGTGATGGAAGAGTGACAACGACAGTGATAATCTGAAGGTGTATTCATGGTTATCCTCAATGGTTTGATATTCGATATGTGATCTTTACAATTAATTTTGAGAGCCCCTACACTGTCGATATTATTCTATTTTATTGTGTATCCACCATTAACAGCGATGCATAATAATCTTGTGATTGGTGTAAGCCTATAGTTCTATCTAGCGAAGAAACTTGGTGTATCCCATTATTTATTTTAGTAAAAGAATTATTCAGAGTTTCTCTCGTAATTTTTCCTTTTTCTCTGAAATGTTTTTCATGTTAAATTCGATGTTCCTATTTTTCACTTTTCCCTGTTAAGTTAGTTATTATCTCTGCTTGATAGTTACTCTGATATTAGTATTTCTAGTTATCGACTACTAATATTAAATTGTTGTGTATGGAGATTTTGAATATAAATCCCAATATATCTATAGAAACTTTTTGGTAAATTTGACGTAATATCTATGTGAGGGGTTGTACGGAGTCCGGACCAGCGACGGAGGTGGGTATATTGAACGTATTGATCTGGGTGATGTTTGAAGAAGCATTGATATCCAATTAATGAATATAAGTAACCTCACTTTGCGTCATTAGTGGAAAACTCCAATATTATCACAGTGAATTTTGATAAAATACCTATAAACATGGTTTCTTATCATACTTCCAGTTCAACGAATAGCTTTTTATCAATATTTCATGCAATTTGTTCTTTCAATCGTATGTAATACCTAAAGAAAAGTCAGAAAAACTAAATAAGGTAATGTAGTAACCAGTTGTAGAAAGTATAAGCGTAAAAGTTATCGTGTGAATTGATACTACATTTTAAAAATTATTTTTCATTAAACCACATTTCAAAAGAAATATTCAAAAAATCACTTTTCAATTAACATATTTTTTACACACATATATTTGATAGACAAATACAAATGCACCACATTTAGGTGAATAAAATTGTCTAAAAAAATTTCTCACATACTTCCTGTTCAGAATTAAACGCCATAATCTTTTATTAGGGATAGTAATAAAATAAAAAATACAACAAAAGAACATGCATATGTATAGTGGTTCACCCTCAATATAAGAGCTTCATCTACTTTATGTATGACCGATATGACACCCCTTTCTTTAAGGAAAAACTTTAGAAAGAAATTGAACTTGAAAAATAAATGCTTGTAATATAAAATAAATAACAAAGTAAATCAAACAAGCAATTATTAATAAATGAACAATTAAATTAAATTAATTATATTAATAATTGAATAATCAAGAATGAAACTCAATTAACTATAAGTTAGGAGTTTAATAAATAACATGCAGAAGCTAAAATGCACGGAATAAATAAATAAAGAGACAATGATGTGGAATGTTAAGGAGTGGAATAATAATGTGCATGAATGTAAATAGCAAAAAATTAAAGTGCATGTAAATAAAAAGAGTAGGGAAGAGAGAGATTCAACACACGATATTTTTATATGGTTAAGGATAAGCTTTCCCTATGTTCACGCTTCAAGGATCCATCCTTGAAGATTTTTCCCTTCTAATCTTCTTACGCGTGAAGACCAACCCTATACAAACCCTATTAACTTATGATGTAAATCAAATCTTGACAATGCAGCTCAGTCAAGATTCTGATATCTTATAAAATTGCCCACTTTCTCAAAGAGTCGTCTCTCAATTTTTCGCTTACAATGTTTTTTAATTCTCTCTATAATTTTTTTGCAAATCAACGCTAAAAAATCCCAGCCTCTCAAAAAGTATAAAACTCTATAGATCTTTGTTTGAGAGGGTGGAAAGATGTGTTAAGTTTGAAAATGTCGTGGGATATTTTTAGGGTTGAAATTACTATGTAAATCAGTGCATCGGTTTTGGAAAGTCGATGGACCAGTTGCAATAGTTAAGGAAATTTTCCTTAACTATGAAAATTGGTGCATCAATTTTGGGAACCCGATGGACTGGTTTGAATGGTTAGTGAAATTTTACTTAACTACTCCACCAGTGCATCGATTGGGAACCACCGATGGACCGATTCAATTTGGTTTGCCAATTGTCCCATCGATTCGTTGATTCAACCAAAAAATTCGTGCTTTATTGTATTTTATCTCCTTTTCTTGTCCAGTTTTATTCTCTTCTCACCTTGACCTTTTTTCTCCTTGGTTGATTTTGTTAGAATATGTCCATAAAATAGCGTGTAATAACTATTTATTAGTATTTATTTCTTAGACATTAGTATTATTGAATTTTTATGACTAAATTGAAAGTTTTATTTTAAATTAAAGTGTGTTTGTAAATTACTCAAGTCTTGAAACTTGTATCAACGAACAAAGAGTGAAGACAGATGCGTCTCCTGACGAACTCTTCTGAGAAAGTTCAGAACGATATTCACATTCTTAGGATCGATTGGGCAATCGAATTTGATTACGACTGTTAGATTGAACCAATGGATGCAAGTCATGGGGTATGGAAGTGGAGACTCAAACAGTTAACCTAGACATGTTATGAACATGTTGAATAAAACGGCAACAAATTAGTTTAGAGCCCAAAACCGTTTACCTAGCTCTAAATCTAATTGTTACACATTAAGAGTATTTTTATAATTACTTTAATCCTAAATTGAATACATAGCTTGACTTGGTTATTTACAATCTTTGATATGTCAAGTGAGTGAGTTCGAATTGGTGGGCAATACCTCGACTTTTGAGATTGTAATTCAATTGAGTTGGAGTTACATGATTCACATATATGAAAATTCTTGGTTGGATTGCGAAAGCAATAATATCACCTTATGCTTTATCGATGTGCCTGTGAATAAATTAATCTATCCAGGTATTCAATGAATTGAGCCATTGATTAAGACTTGTGCTTTGTACGAGACAATTCACTATTATGTCTTTGTTATTCACAGTCAATAAAGGAGTTAAGAAAATAATAACCAGAAGGGTAAAATGATAATTTTATATTCCACTCGTTTTACATATATTCACTATGTGTATTATGTTAAAATATTATGTGGACCGTGAAAATAAAGAAGCGCGCATGAATCGAGAGTTGATTCGACATCGAACTTATAGTGGAGTCGTACGATGGCAGGATTAAATATGTCAGAAATTTATGGAGATAAATTCACAGTGTATTTGAATCCTTGGCTTTGTTCATGTGGGTCCATCCGGTCTCAGAAATAGCTCATGAGAACAAGAATAGAGAAATGAAGTAAATTGGATCAAAATATGTTTTGGTGCCAAGACATATTTTCTACACATATATGTGATGGGTGATGTCACTTACTTAGTTAAGTGTGATTATTTGTATTGAAATTAATTAATTTATTATTTTCTCATTATTGGATAATTAGTAAATAAAAATAAATAAATTAATTAATTGATAATGATCAATTAAATCTATTAATTAGATTGATAAATTTTGATACAACTCTAACACTGTGGAGATATACTGATTTTCGACAATTTGAATATATGAGGGTGAATTTTTAGAAATTTAAAATATATGAGTATATTTATAAATATCAAAAATTAGATTTTATAAATATCAAATAGAAATTTGTTTGCAGAGAGATAGAGATGTAGATGTCATATCAGATACATAGAAAAATAATTTTCTACCGTCCCTAGTGAGTGCCGCTGATTGAGAGAGTATTAAAGGAAAAATATTTGATTTTTTTCTTCACCGTTTTGAGAGCTCACACTCAAATTTCTACAAAAAATTCTCATGATATATATTTCTGAAATTAACGGGTGGTTATTGGTGGATGAAATTTGTAAATCGTTCTTAGAGTTCAAGTGCGTGATTCAGATCCCGAAGCCTGAAGAACACGAAGAACGCTCGAAGAAATTTCACCAGTTCAGAAATTCTTCGATACAAAGTATCATATATGCATAACCACACGTTATTTAGTTTTAAATTATTTAATCTGATTAAATAAGTTAATTGAATTTTTTTATATTCCGCCCACGAACCGTTCATAGTTCAAACTTATTTTTAATTAATTTTAAAACCTACTGATCCCAACAATTGGCATCCAAGCCATAGGTTCTTGATTATGCATATAGATATTTGAAATGAACGTATCATGGATTTTGTGGATATTGACGTATGATTTTGTATGGTAGATTTAAAATTGTTTTGACTGTGTTATGTGATTGGATCCCTAACTATTGGCTCCAGGCATTTTTACTAGGGGTGTTTTTATTGTTAATGGTCCGATCTAAAATTGATCGGTCTGGACGATTTTTTTATTGTTAATGGTCGGTTCGGTCCTCTTTTTCGAGAGAACCAAAAATTTGACTGTTACTTCTGGACCGATCCGACCAGACCGACCGTATAGTAATATATATATATATATAATCTTTTTAGGGTTAGGTTATTTCTCATCTCCCTCAGTTCAGTCAGACGCAGACCCACCCCCTCTCATTCTTTGCGTCACGTGACTCACGCCTCAGTCCAGTCAGCCTCTCGCATCGCGCCTCCCCTCTAGAGTCCAGCCAACCTCTCGCGTCGCCCTCAGCTTAGACCCTCTCCCTCAGCTCAGTCAAACGCAGACCTTCTCCTTCTTCGCGTCGCGCCTCTATAGTCCAGCCAGCTTCTCGTGTTGCGCCTCCAGAGTCCAGCCAGCCTTTCACATCTCCCCTCCACAGTCTAGCCAGCCTCTCGCGTCTCCTCTCCAAAATCCAGTCAGCCTCTCGCATCTCCCTCAACTTAGACCCTCTCCCTCAGCCTCAGCTCAGACCCTTTCCTTCGGCCTCAACTCAGACCCTCTCCCTCTCCCTCGGCCTCAGCTCAGACCCTCTCCTTCTTTGTCCAGGTAAGATCAATGGTTCCAATTCAACTCTACTGTGATTAATTTAGTTGCTCTGTTATGAGTTATCCACACTTTGTACAACTTAACAATCGCTTAACTCTATTAGTTACATATGATTTTCCCTTTTTAGGGAAAATGAAGACTTTACTAATGAAGAAGCATTTTTCAGTCTCTTTGGTTGCATATCCTATTCTTATCAGTGACCGAATGTTGAGTAACTAGCAGATGTATAACATCTAGTAGGCATATAGGTTGATACATCAGGTTTGGACCAATAAATGTATTAGATGCTATTTACTGACTGCATTATTTGATAGTCTAAATTTTACTTATCGATAATAATTGTTTAATAAACATCTATGGTTGTGCAATAAAAAATCTTCAAACTTTACATGTTGAAGATTACAAGCTTCTGTTCTCTTTATGGCAGTTCTGCAATGAATATGTTGTCCAAAAGTCAAACTGGAAAATTTCGAAGATGTAACTGCTCGAGATATTGTTTGTTCTCAGGTACTTTCATAAAACCCTACGTACTTATATGCATGTTCTCTGCGGTGAGGAAATAAAGCAGTGTCTTTGATCCTAACTATTCTTAAATTTCATATCAGGAAATGGTGGATTATATTACAAGAGGATGATGTTACTGTCAGCAATGTCAGAATTGATTTGGCTCGTGGAAAGAATAATCCTCTTGAAAGGTACTAGAAGTACAGGGAATATATGTTTTATCTTCCTGATGTAACGAGGACAACTGTATATTTACTGAATTAATTTTTTTGCCCTTTTTGTGCATGTTTTATTTCTCAGCATCAACTTCTTCAATGTACGTCAAATTATTCTGAACCCTATGAACCATGATTCTTTCTATGTGTTTTTACTAATGTTCTGAAGCTTCTATTGTGAAGAAAACTTATGTATGTGACTGAAACGGCCGACTGTTGTTTTTGGAAGAACGAGAAAATTGTGCTGATATTTTGAAAATGTTGGAATTTGGATTAACTGCATAAGAATGACACTCAGTATATGATAGATTTTGGTATGATGCTGATGTCTTAATTATGTGGTCTATCAACAATGATACTGCCTCTTGCTCTTTAGCCAGTGCAATCATAAGAATATGACACATTATATGATAGATTTTGGTATGATGTTGGTGTCTTAATTAGGTGCTCTATCAAGAATGATACCTCCTCTCTTCTTGCCGTTGATGACCAGCTAGTTATATAGTTAAACACCATGGCCGAACCGCCTTCATCTCCTAAACCGGTAATTTGTTAATATTCTTTTTAGCCGCAGGATTCTATTGAAGGATGCAGTAAGCAGTCAGTGTTTGGGGGATGACTAATAAACTTCAGTGTACGCAAGAAAAACAACAAGCTTCTGATTCCTTTACTAGTATACTAAATATGGTATAGCCTTTTGCTAGAAACTTCAAGGTATATTAGTTGCTCTATTGGTGTTTCCTTGAGCAAATATGCATATCCTTTGCTGTTTTAATAGAGAAAGAACTCATTTGAATATGTTTTGGGTTCAAATGTATTGTTTTATGAAGTTTATGCAATTTATCCAATGCTCTCTTCAACTTTATTCACATATGTAGTAACTCATTATCTTCATGTGAATAGAATGTATCAAGATGCAAGAGAAGTTTGTCATTACCATTGCATGATATGATTGAAGGCTGGGGATGGATGAACTTCTATGTTTTTTTGGGTTTCTGATTTACCTTTTTTAGATATTTGAATATTGAATATTATTATTTGTATTTTGAAGTTTGAATATGTTTGTATATTAGATAATAGTACTTTGAACTTTGGATATTTTTAAATGTTGGATATTAGTACTTTGAAGTTTGGATATGTTTAGATATGAGAAACTCCTAGTTAAAATTGTTCTTTATTGTTAAATAATATATTTATTGTAAAACAGGTATTTAGTCTGTTAAGTCCGTCCGAACCGACCGTTGAATTTCGGTCTGGTCGATCCAGAATTTTTCCATATTTTTTGTCCATTCGGTCCTCTATATAGGAGGACCGTGATTTTCGGTCTGGTCTTATTTCCTCCAAAAGTCCGACCAGACCGACCGTTGAACACCCTTAATTTTTACTTCAATTTAGAGTTTATGTACGTTGAATTTGAGACATATAATTTTATGTAATTTATTTTGTTGCAATAGTTGTATTTTTATAAATTTGATGTAAGATGGTCATCACCTCGAAACCGTCACCGGAGTACTGTTCATGTTGAATGAGTGTTCAAGACGGAGTAATGTTCACATTAGAATCACTGTTCAAGCCGGAGTTACTGTTCCGGCAGTCGGTGATACTATTCTGGCGCCGTCACCGCCGATGTCTGTTGTCGTGCCATGCTTGGTGACTAGAGTTTGTGAAATCCTAGGTGATAACGATTAGAGTTTATGAAATCTTGTGATATTTCACAATAACCCTCATCCTATTCTTTTTTATCTTTTATAATTTTGAATTTTAAATTTTAAATTTTAAATGAATAAAAGATAATTATCTATTTTATCATTATTTCTTTTGAATTTTGAATTAAAAATAATTATCTATTTTATCTTTTAAATTATGAATTCAAAAGATAATTATCTTTGTTATCTTTTTATTTTATTAAAAAAGAAGAAAAATAGGATAATTAATGAGATTATTTAATTAGAAAAATAGTTTCCTTAATTAAAAGGTTTTAATCAAAATTTAAATTTTAAAAATTGAATTTTGTATTTAAATTTTGAATTTTAAGTTTTATATTTGAATTGTAAAATGGGAATGAATTTTTATAAAGAGTTACAAAGTGGTGGGATAACATGCAGAACAATGAGAAAATTACATACACCATGAAGATTAGTTTATAAATTCATTTGTAATTTATTTATTATCCTTTTCGGGTTGTAATTAGAAATGAGCCAATAGGGAGGTTAATTTCAAATGTATGATTTAATTTTAATCGTGCATCATCATATAACATGTCATATAGAAATTGGGATATGCCAATATCAAATTACATGTAGCATGTACATGCATCATTGTAGATTAATTTACAATTGTTGGGATTTAAAATTAAATAAAGGATATATAAATTTCCTCACGTTTTTCGAATTAATAAAAGTTATGTTTTTAAAAACAACCCAAAATCTATTTTTTAAAACTAAGTGGGAGGGTCATTTACGTTGAAATGTTCTTAAAATCTTCAACGCAAACTTGATCGTGCCACGATGAATGGTTTAGAACCACCCATAGCGGTCATTTCTTCAATGGAAGAAACTTTGGAGTCGTGTCACTTTGAGTCATCATGTTGCTTGAGAATCTAAGACTTTTAAAGGAAGTGCTGGGGTAGGGCCGTCCCATAAACGGGCTGTTAGTCCTTAGCAACTTTTAAGAGTCGTGCGTTGGTTAAACACTTAGACTGAAGCACATTGGAATCCCCACTTAGGGGCTAGTCAATGGGTCCTAGCTGATCAAAACCATTAGTGATTGGTTAATCTACATGTGGTGACATTTGAACGTTAATTAAACAGAAACGTCTCGATGCGATACGAGATAATTTGGACTTCATCTCTCGATGAGACAAGCTATCATTTTTTATCGTAACGTCATGAAGAAAATATTTTTCATTGGATTTTTAAATGTTTAAGTAGTTTCATCATACATCATACTTTCCTAAACGATTGAGCATTTATTTAAATCATTTTATTTATTCTTTTTAGTAATCATGTCGCTATCCCTTCTCTCAACTATTCTTAACGCGAACAAATATGCTGGTGAAAATTATGTGGATTGGAAACAAAATCTTGATATTGTGCAGAAGGTAGAAAAATCACAAGTTTGTGCTTACTCCCCCTTGTCCCCTTAAACCTATTGCTGAATCGACTTAAAAGGAGAATGATGCTTATGCTTTTTGGTTGCGTTCTGATGAGATCACTAGATATTAGATATTGGTATCTATGAGCAATGTGTTGCAACAACATCATCAGAACTTTGAGACATCCGATGATATGATGTTGAACATCACCAAAATGTTCAGAGATCAGGGTCGTTTAGCCAGCCAGACAGATGTATGCAACTCCATGAACTGCAGGATGGAACCTAGAACCCCTGTCAGAGAACATATGATACTGATCATAAGTTCTCTGAATGAGATGGTGATCATGGGTGCTGAGGTTGATGGTAAGACTCATGAGGATATGATCCTAGAGACTTTGCCTAGTACCTTTGAGAACTTTAAGCTTAATTATTCGATGAATAAGCTGACATACTCACTTCTTGAGCTTATGAAGGAGTTGTAAGCTGCTGAGACTTTGTTTCTGAAGGTTAAGAGGAAGTCTTGAGAGGGTAACTTTACTGAAAGAAAACCTTCCACCTCTGGCTCTAAGAAGAAACAAAGAAGAGGTCCAAGGAAAGTAAAGAAGTAGAAGCTGAGAGATGTCAAAGGCAAGAGCATCGTTAAAGTAGACAAGTCGAAAGACAAGTGTCATCACTATGAAGCTGCTGGTCATTGAAAATGGAACTGTCCAGAGTATTTCAAAGGGTCGAGATCTAAATGTATAGTAATGGTTACTGAGGCCTGTTATGTAGCTGACTCTACTTTATCTTGGATTGTAGACTCTGCAGCTACTAACCATAATGTTGCTCCCTATAGAGGTTCAGGGAAGTCAAAAGGCTTGACTAGGGCGCGTATCGTTTCCGCTGGGCTAATGGAGCAATAATATCTGTCGTATTTATGTGAATTATTAAATTATGTTTTGAGAAACATTTTATTATTTAACGTGATGTTTATTATATCCCAGTTTTTTGGAAGAATCTTATTTCTATGCTGCATTAATTGAGCAAGTATTTGATCTTAAATCCATTGATAAAGATATTGACATTTTTAGAAATGAATGCATAGTTACTGTTGCACGCATACTTAATAAATTGTTTCATGTAAAATCAATAGTTCTAATGATATGTGACACTGAAGTGAATAATGATTCACAAAGGGATAGTAAAAGGTTGAAGTATGACTCAACCGATCTAACTTATTTGTGGCATTTACGCCTTAGGCATATTAGCCTGGACAAGATTAAAAGACTTGTGAATGATGATCTTTTACAAACTTTAAGTGTGGGATCAATACCCACATGCGAATCATGTATTGAAGGAAAAATGACCAAGAGATATTTTTCAGCAAAAGGTGAAAGAGCCATTCAATGCCTTGACCTCATACATAGTGATGTATGTTGCCATTGGATATCCAAACAAGAGGAGGTTATGAATACTTCATAACCTTCACTGATGACTACTCACGTTTTGGTCATGTTTATCTAATGCGTCAAAAAACTGAAACCTTTGAAAGTTCAAAGAGTATAAGGCTTTGGTTGAAAAGCAATTAGAAAAACAAATCAAAACACTACGATCCGATCGTGGTGGAGAGTACTTGCTAGGAGAGTTCAAAGACTTTCTTAAGGAAGAAGGTATTCTTTCTTAACTTACAGCACATGTATGTCACATCAGAATGGTGTGTCATAGATAAAGAATCAAACTCTGATGGATATGGTTAGATCTGTGATGAGTTACTCATCCCTCCCATATTCCTTCTAGGGACATGCCTTGGAAACAACGGCATATATTCTGAACCAAGTTTCGTCGAAGACGATGCCTGGTACACCATATGAAAGATGGAATGAACGAAAGTCGTCTATTAACCATTTTAAAATATGTGGGTGCCTAACACATGTTCTAAAATTGAAGATAAGCAAGTTGGCCAGTCGTTCAAAATTATGCATGTTCATAGGATATTGTAAAGGAACGAATGTGTACATCTTCTACAATATGAATGACCAGAAAATATTTGTTACACGAATGCTCATTTTCTTGAAGAAGATTACATTAAAAATGCACAGCCGAGAAGCACATTTGTGCTAGAGGAATTATTGAGTGGGAGAACACTGACTCCTTAATCAGAAATTATTTTTGATTCAATAATGGAATGACCACAATAGGAGCCAGAGCCTATGGAGCCTCGACATAGTGGAAGGGTGGTGAGACAACCTGAAAGGTAACGGATATTTCCTATAGACAAGCTTTGGCAGCTATTTCAGATAATGACCTTGATGAACCTGTCTCCTACTCAGAGGCCATGGTTGGTCCTAAAGAAAACTTATAGCAAGAAGTCATGAACGTTGAGATACATTCGATGTACTTGAACGGAGTCTGGAAGCTTGTAGACCTCCTGAAGGGGTAAAACCCGTAGGATGCAAATGGTTCTTTAAGAAGAAAAAAAGGCCCAGATGAGAATGTAAAGACTTTCAAAGCTAGGCTAGTAGCTAAGGGCTACCCCCCAAAAGGAATGGATAGACTATGAAGATACCTTCTCGCTGGTGGTCATGCTTAAATCCATCTGAATTCTTTTTCCATTATTGCTGCCTTTTATTATGACATCTGACAAATGGACATCAAGACTGCTTTCTGTATGACAATCTTGATGAGCGCATTTATATGGCTCAACCAGATGAGTTCATAGAGAAAGGCCAAGAGGGAAAAGTTTGAGAACTGCATAAGTCCATTTATGGACTTAAGCAAGCATCACGGTCGTGGAATATTAGATTCAATGAAACTGTTAAGAACCATGGTTTTGAAAAGTTAGTGGATGAGCCTTGTGTGTATAAGTTGATACACGAAGGAAAGATCTAGTTTTGTACGTAGATGATATTCTACTCATTGGGAATGTAGATGATATTCTACTCATTGGGAATGATGTAGGAAAATTATCTGATGTCAAGATTTGGCTTGCAAAGTAATTTGATATGAAAGATCTTGGAGAAGTTGCAATTGTCTTAGGTATTCAGATCTTTCGAGATAGGAAGAACAAATAATTCGCACTGTCTCAAGCATCTTATATTGATAACGTGTTGGATCACTTCAGTATGCAAAACTCCAAGAAATGATCTCTTCCTATTATACATGGAGTCAGCCTCTCCAAGGAGCAATCTCCCAAGACTCCTCAAGAATAGGAAAACATTAGAAAGATTCCTTATGCTTTAGACGTAGGAAGTCTCATATATGTGATGCTTTGCACTAGGCCAGACATTTGCTATGTAGTGGGCGTGGTGAGTTGTTTCCAATCTAATCCTAGAATTGAGCATAGGAAGTTCTTGAGGATTCTAAAAGTTGTTCCAGACGCTAACAAGCCTATGCCACTTTATTGTGATAATAATGGGGCTGTAGCGAATTCTAAGGAACCTAAAAGCCATAAGAGATTTAAACACATAGAACGTAAATATCACCTGATCAGAGAAATTGTTCAGCGTGGAGACGTAGTGGTTACTCATATTTCGACGGTCAACAAACTGGTAGATCAATTCACGAAGATTTTAAGTAGTAAAGTTTTGATGCTCATCTGGAGGGCATGGGGATAAGAGATTGTACACTCCTACGTTAGTCCAAGTGGGAGATTGTTGGAATATGTCCATAAAGTAGCGTATAATAACTATTTATTTATATTTAGTTATTTCTCACACATTAGTATTATTAAATTTTTATGAATAAATTGAAAGTTTTCTTAAATTAAAGTGTGTTTGTAAATTACTCAAGTTTTGAAATTTTCATCAACGAACGAATAATGAAGACAAAGGCGTCTCCAGACGAATTCTTTTGAGAAAGTTCAGAATGATATTCACAGTCTTAGGATCGACTAGGCAATCCAATCTGATTATGACTGTTAGGTTGAACAAATGGATGTCAGTCATGGGGTATGGGAGTGGAGACTCAAACGGTAAACCTAGATATTTTATGAACATGTTGAATAGACCGGTAACAAATTAGTTTAGAGTCCCAAACCGTTTACCTAGCTCTAAATCTAATTGTTACAACTTAAGGGTATTTTCATAATTACTTTAATCCTGAGGTGAATACGTGGCTTGACTTAGTTAGTTGCGATATTTGATATGTCAAATGAGTGAGTTCGAATTGGCGGGCAATACCTCAGATTGTAATTCAAATAAGTTGGAGTTATGTGATTCACGGATATAAAAAATCGTGGTTGGATTGTGAAAATAACAATATCACCTTATATTTTATTGATGAGTGTGTGAATAAATCAACTTGGTCATGTGTTCAATGAATTGAGTCATTGATTGAGACTAGTGAATTGTATAAGATAATTCATTATTATGTCTTTCTTTTTCACAGTCAATAAAAGAGTTTAAAAAAATTATAACAAGAGGGGTAAAATAGTAATTTTACATTACACTCTTGTTACTGATATTGACAATGGATATTATGTTAAAATATTTTGTGGGCCGTGAATAAAAAGGGTTTTTACACCAACAGAAAAATAGCGCGCATGAATCGAGAGTTGATTCAGCATCAAACCTATAGTGGAGTCATAGGATGTCATGATTAAATATGCGGGAATTTATGGAGATAAATTCACTGGGTATTTGTCTATGTTGGTCCACCCGGTTCCAGAAATAGCTCATAAGAACAAGAATAGAGAAACAAAGTAAATTTCTTACACCTACATGTGATAAATGATATCACTTAATTAGTTAAGCATGCCAATTTGTATTGATATTAATTAGTTTATTATTTTCTAGTTATTGGATAATTAGTAAATAAAAAGTAATTAATTAATTGATAATGATTAATTAAATCTATCAATTGGATTGATAAATTTCGATACAACTCTAACACAGTAGAGATATGCTGATTTTCGACAATTTGAATATATGAGATGAATTTTTGAGAATTTAAAATAAATGAGTATATTTTTAAATATCAAAAATTAGATTTTATAAATATCCAATAGCAATTTGATTACAGAGAGATATAGATATAGATCTCATATCATATACAGAGAAAAAGAGTTTTCTCCCGAATCTAGTGATTGTCGCCGATTTAGAGAGCATTGCAAGAAAAATATTTGATTTTTTCCTTCAATTGTTTTTAGAGCTCATACTCAAATTCCTACACAAAATTCTCGTGAAAATATATTTCTGAAATTAACGAGTGGTTGTTGGTGGACAAAATTCGTAAATTGTTCTTGATGTTCAAGTGCGTGATTCAGATCTCGAAACTTGAAGAACACGAAGAACGCTTGAAAGAATTCCGTCAGTTTAGAAATTCTCAAATACATAGTATATGTGAAAAACTATTTCTAACATTATCTTCTCGTTTAATATCGTATATGCATAATGATTTTAAATAACATTATCTGCGCGTTATTTAATTTTAAATTATTTAATTCGATTAAATAAGTTAAATGATTTTTTTATATTCCACCCACGGACCGTTCGTGGTTCAAATTTGTTTTTTAGTTAATTTTAAAACTTACAGATCCCAGCAGATTTCTTATGATGTATTTGGTCCATGTAGACTCTCAAGTTCGATCCTTGTTCGTTGTGTAGTATTTTTCTTGACGCACAAGATTAATTTTTCTTAATTTCTTGTATTTGTATTTTAATTTGCACTGATAATTTTGGACTAAATAAAAAATTAGTCTAGCAATTATTTGTCATCATCAAAATTATCACATTGGCAATGTTCAACACTTTATCCATTGTAGGTTTTCACTATAATGAAGAAAGACAAATTTATAATATGATTACTCCAGTCTCGCAACTCTCTAAGTTTTATAGCAAACACAAATGAGTGCCTAATATCCTTCATATAGTGAGGATATTAGGTTAACAAAAAAGATATACTCAACACTCTAACAATGTCCTAATTAGAGACTAATCCACCATCAAACAACTCCAATAACTCCAAGCATAGTCCTCCCCCAGCACCAGCAACAACTCATCATCCCTTAAGTAAGAAGTCCAACTAAAGTTGCACACAACTTCAGTTTCTCAAGCATGATCAACTTTGTTAACATATCAACTGTATTTTGACTCCCCTGAATCTTCTCAAAAGCAAGACTCAATCTTTCAAAACTGACCGTTTGAAATGGTATCGAAACTATGCTTTGTTCTAGCATGATACATTGGATCCTTTGCAAGATGAGTAGTAATTTTGACTATCATAATGTAAAATGGCTTTCTTCTGACAGAGTTCCTCCATGAAATATTGCAACCATGCCATCTTCTTGATAGCTTCTATCACCACAACATAATCTACCTCAGTAGTAGAACAAGCAACTATCTTTTACAGCTTTGAAACCCATGTAGCGATTGCGCCACCTAATGTGTAAACAAACTCAGCGATACTCTTTTAATTGTTAATATCAACAACCATGTCTACATCAAAATAACCATATAAATTCAACTCTGAGTTCTTAAAACATAATGTTGAATATGTAGTACCTCACAAATGCCTAAGAATCCACTTCAATGCCTCCCAGTGTTGCTTTTCCGGATAGTTCATATACCTACTCACCACTCTAGTTGCACATGCTATATCTGATCTGTACCCATAAAGCATTGGAATTCTAATGTATTTACTGAGACATTTAATTTTTATCAATAATCAATAATTTACTCTCATATTATGTGTCAAACATTATTATTGTAAAGGGTTATCAAACATAATAATACTTGATTTATGGGTCCTATGGAGTTTAGCTCATTCGAACAAGTTCTTTTACTAAAGTTCTTTATGACTTGAAATAATTATTATTCACAGTTTATTGAAGCTGGATGCTTTACTAAGATAGGTCATAGTTCATTAACCATATTATGTAGAGTGACTTACCTTGATTAGTAAGTGAAATACCTGATTAATGTGCTAGTGTTTTTGGAATGATAGGATGGATGAATGAATTTGATTTTCAATACAAGTACTATCTTTAAAAAATCATAACTCATTTATGTTATACTATGAATACTCTTAATCTTGAGAGTTATGAACTCATTTAATGGTTCAATTGTTTTGATCTACTATGCTTGAGATTATATGAGTCTTGGATGACTAGATTGTTAGATAGTGAGGATGCATATATTCTCAATAGTTAGGGTGCTCACCGTTTGATTCCGTTAGCAGCTAAAAATTGAACTGGATCAAAAGTTTCAATTCATCAATATTTCAAACCAAACCGAACTTAAACTTTTAGTTCGGTTCGCTCAGTTCTACAGTTCGACAATATCATTGTAAAAACCACTCATCACTACGCAAATCTTTAAAATCCAAACCCTAAATCCTGAAATCCAATCCATAAATCACCCATTTTTTTCGAAACAAAATCACGATCTAATTGAACAAAAGAATCCTCGTACACAAAAAGAAACATGGCATGGTGAATGAGAAAACGTAACAAGAAAATTCATGTAAAATTTATTACATTCGAACTTCCAACCAGCAATCCATCACCCATTTATGATGAAAATCATAGCACTCAAACAAACATAATAGAAATTTCTTCTATACTTTTCAACATCAGCGATGGAAATTGAATTAGATGAAACCCCTCCGCCTACCTCGCCGTTGCTTAGGAGGAGATCGAACAAGATGTAGATATCGGCGAAGCAGAATGAACACGACGCAGACGACGAAAGTAGATAGATGTGACATGAATGACTCCTCTGCCTACTCGTCGTCACTTTGGAAAAAATTTCGAACGTTGCAGAGATGGACACGGAGAGAAGTAATCTTAGAGTTTCTTAAAGAACAACATGGTTGGAAGCAATCTTAGATCCGCTTTGGAGAAGAAGGTTGAATGTTGTTTCAGAGAGGGTCGCGAGAGAGAAGCGATCTTTAAATCTTTTGAAAGAATGGCAAGAAACAAAGCAGGGGAGGGAGAGAGAAAGAGAGAGAGAGAAGAGAGAAGAGAGAAGAGAGAGGCAGCTAAAAGCAGAAATGAGTTAGGGTTTGTACTTATGAGTATTTATATATAATAATTTTAATATATTCTTGGTTTGGTTCACTTCGGTTCGAATCTGTTAATTTTTTTAACTGAACTGAAACTTCAGTTCTTTAATTATACCGAATCAAACCGACAATTATTAAAGAATCAATCGAACCAATCATTTTTTGTTTGGTTTGATCGGTTCAGTGACAAATTGTTCACCCCTATCAATAATAGAGTCCATAAATACTTTTAAGTAAGTGGCATGATTAGACATAATACATATTTAAATAGTCTACTTTTTGAAATCTACCCACATATTTAATTGTTTTAACAAGTGCATAGCACATGTTTTGTGATTAGATTTAAAAAATTGAGCGTTTTTCTCTATTTTGATTTTTAAGGATGTATTTTTTTGTTAAAACCCTTTTTTCAATGACGAAAGCAAAGGAATGGAGAAAATACATGGGCAGAGCACATTTTAATGCTACCTATTAATTATCAAAATGATTTATTTTTTTTGTCAAAATTACATTACAAATTTTAAGGGGAATGAAGAAATATGACTCGAACCTACGACCTCTAGGGTATGGGTGTGTGGCTTAACCAACTACGTCAATCCAACTTGTCTATCAAATAGATTTACTAAATCGGTAGTTTCCCTCTATGTATTTTTCTTTCAAACACGAAATTCGTCACGCTTGTGTATTGTCATTAGAGAATGGTATTTTAGTCCCTTCAAATGTAACTTATTAACATCTGTTTAGGTGTGTAAAGAAAAACAATCATGGTCTTTGATAATTAGTCTGAATTTCCTACATCATAATATGAAGATCAAGAGAATAATTTAGAGAGAGAATGAGAGAATAAAAATCTCATGATTTACGTGAAAAACTCTTAAAAATAAGAAAAATCATGAAATTTTTTTAATAGTATTTCGTTATGGAGACAAGGTTTACCAAGCTAATGCAATCTATATGTTGTACTTGTTTCTTGTGTGTGTGGAGAGTTGTCGTCTCTGGAGTTACATCTTGTCTTCATTTATAGGTCTTTGATTGGTTACAGTTTATCTAATTCTATCTGAAAATATGATCACGAAATATTTCACTAATATCTAGCTTATCAACATTAATAACTTAGTAAATTTTGACAGTCTAATAAATCTAATGGTCTTGATTAACTTTTCTTTGGATTGCCACCTCCGCAATCCATGTACTTTCGTCTGATTGGTCTGTTCTTCATAACCGCCTAATTGATCCTACGATTCTCGCTCTATCCTTTCTTTGTGAGTCTTCAGTGTAGATCTTATTACGTGTTATGTGAAATTTTTTCTGTTCATTGACCCCCATTACACTGAATGAAATTTTATTTGTTGATATGCAATGATCATCTTTTTTTGTTCTGACGTTACATCTTTCCAGTTATGTTCTCACGTGCTTCTTGAAAACATGTGATGTAGTTTTCCAAAAAACTTTTTTACTGTCTACTATCAGCGACAACTTCTTCTTTGCTTTATGCCGTTATGTTCTTCTGTTCCCGTTTACAGATGCTTTGTGATTGTCGAGTAACTTGTTTGTCAGCTTGTTTTTTATGATGATTATTTCTCCTTCATTTGCTGTTAGACCTTTCCGTTCCTTGGATAGGATTTTTCCCATTTTCTCAAGAATTAGGTTCAAATAAAAAATCATAGCCCTGTCTTCATTTTGAGATAAAGAATTACGAACTGTTATTTTCTTTTTGAGAGGAGGACTTAGGTTCAAATAAAGAACCATGGTCTCGTTTTTATTCTGAGAGAAGGGACTTGCAAATGCCCATTTTCAAGAACTTAGGTTCAAATAAAGAACCATGGCCTCGTTTGTAAGCTTGCTTCTTGTTCAAGTTTTATCATACCACCGTGATTGTTTCTCGCTCAGTTTCACATTAGTATTGAGATGCCTTGATTTGAGCATTTCTATTTACAAGTATTTCTTGGGAATACATGCCACAGTTTTTCATGTTGCTATTTGATAGGCCGTTGTTAATCTCCCTGTTGGAGGATGCTGCTATCATCCTTTATGTTGTTGCTGATACAACCGTAGTCTTTTATATGTTTTTGAAATTTTTCTTTCTTCATGACTTAGCCAAATTCATCTATTCTTTCATCTTACTTTGTCTTCCTTTGTTCACTTTCCTTTCCTTTCTTTCTCTTTTCGTTTTCCACTTCTTCTTTCATCACTTTCACTTTTTCCTTTATCCACTTTCACTTTCTCTACTTTTCATATTTCTTCCTTTCTTCTTTTCGGTTTCCTTAGATGAAGTCAACACAATCATTGATCGCTTGACCTCATAATTCCCATATGGTTCCATTTTTTAAATTCCTTTTGAAACTTCATTTGCTTCACACTGTGTTTTCCTTTCTCCTTTTTGGTTTTTTTACTAAGTGTTGAATACTCTTTCCAAGATTCTGACAACTTGAGACCTTCTTCCTTTGAAATTCTCCCTTCTTTTTAGATTTCTTGTTTAAATGGTGATGCTGCAGACATCATTTCTCATGGGCTTAAGCTCTTAGTGAGCGTAGGAGCCATTTTTCTTAAAAAAGTGAATGCCTTCACGTACTTAAGCTCTTAGTGAGCTCAAGGGCCTGTTTTCTTTAGAAAGCGAATGCCTTCATGGACTTAAGCTCTTAGTGAGCTCAAAGGCCCATTTCTTTTAGAAAATGAATGTCATCATGGACCCAAGCTCTTAATGAGCTCAAAGGCCCATTTACAAAGCGCAGGGGCCCTAAATTTCCTGATGGGCTCTTGCTAGAGTTTCTCTCGTTTGTTTTTTTTTTCTCGTACACAAATATATGCGACAAGAATGTTGATCAATACCATATATAATATCTTAAGGGAATATCTTAATGGAATGAATGAATAGGGAATGAGTATACCGTAATTTTCTTCTAGATGCTCGAATCTCATTCCGTTAAGAATTTCAAAAAATCCTTAGCTTTGTAGCGATGTATGATTTGTCACATAAGTTTAGATGTTTTGGTGAAGCTTAATAAATGAAGTTGATAGTTCTGCACAGTCTTCTTTTCTGAACATCCTCCACGAGAATTTCCATAACTTTTGATCGGGATATCTGAACTAAATTCTGTAAAAATCCCTGAGAATTAGACTTTTATATATTTCCGATGATATAAGATTTTCCATGTATTTGACTTCCAGTAAGTACAATTTAATTTCTTAAATTGGTTATTCTGCATATTCTGCTTTCTCGAATAGCCTTAACCAAAATTATTATAACTTTTGCTCGATCGCTCCAAATTGAGTTCTGCAAAATTCTTCAAGAAGTAGATATCCATATTTTTTAATAACATATTATTTGCTATGTAATATTATCAAGATTGATACAGTTTAAAAATTAAATTTGAGAAGCATTCATATATTTACTTTCCCTGAATAGCGCTAACGAAAACTATCATATCTTTTAATCGGGAGTTCAAATTGATTTCCGTAAAATTTTTCATGAAGTAGATTTATGTATCTTTCCACTGATATAAGATTTGTCTAATAGTTGGCCCCCAGTCGATACAATATCATTTTTTAAATTTACTTATATGCATAATCTTCGTTTCTAAACAACTTTCATGCAAATTGCCACAACTTTTTCCCCCGAGCTTTGGATTGAGTTCCGCAAAAGAAGTTAATTTCTGTATCTTTCAGATGATGTATGATTTCTATGTAGCACTCTTTCATTCAGTACCGTTTAAAAACTGAATCTGATTTATATGTAATGGATTGTACGTCAAAGACCATCCAAGTAAGATGATCGAGCGTTAAGTTGGCTGAGTTTAATACACTATTTTTAGTGACTCGCGTTAGATGCATTATCTCAAAAAGAAAGATATTCCAGTTTGATAATGTTTAAAAAACTCAAATCAATTTAGGTTTGGTGTAATTATTTACATGATGCTCGATTATGAGATAGTATCATGCTAATATTTATTTGGTTGAGCTATCAATATGTGTATACTAGCCGATCCAAGTTTTATAAATGTGATTTATGCTAACACATGTTAAGCATGATTACATGCACTTACATTTTTGAAATTATGTATCAAATAAAAAAATCAAATTTTCAATGGACAAAAAATCATATTTAAGAGAAGTAAAGTAATTTAAAAAGTGAATAGTTAAATTTGAGTACAATGTATTTTTGTAAATGTCATTTGCAAGTTTTTAATATCGTTGGGCACTTCTCGTCAGCCATTTTTCCGCTTTCCCTTCATGCCCCTTCATTCTTGGTTTTGATTTGTGAAATTACTTTGCGAGTCATCGTTTACATTGCATTGCTCATTCATCTCTTATTTTCCTATAATTTTGCATAAAGAAAAGGGGAAATAAAATCTTTGAAAATACATGGATCAAATTCTATATTTCTGTTCATCTATCATGAAAAAATTCTTTTCTTTTATTTTTTTAAGCTTGAGATAAGCTTAAATTCAAAACTTGAATTAGAATTTAAAATTCAAAAATGCATTCATCATGCGATACATGCATCAAATCAGTTTGAATATAGTTTACAATATTGAAAAATTCATCTTATCCATAATAGGGTCGAGCTATGAATTTTATCAAGACAAATGACTTAAAAATGATAAATGTAATTTCTATAATTACATTAAAGTATGGTAAAATTTAAACATAGAGAGTCAGTTAATTATGCCCTATACAATTAGCGTAGAATTAATTTACTAATTTAATATGCTTGAACAATTGTGTAAATATATTTCTCAAGATATTATAGAATATACTCATGCAATTATTCTTTTTTTAACAGATAATGTATGTATTTAAAAGGTAAAGCAATAATTTAAAAATAAATACTTAGCTTGTAATTTGATGTCCTTTGTTTGTCTGCATTCGGCAACTCATGCATCTGAAAGTCAGTTTTGTAACGCCGTGACTGAATTTTGAAGTAACCTAATTTCTGAATTTTTTATAAGGGCTTTGCAAACTCATGGATCAAATCTGTCAGGCTATTAAGAGCTTGGCCTCGGCCTTGAAGTCGAGGCCTAAAAGACATGCCTGGGTCGCACCCGGATTGTGGGTCGTGAATGAGTCCCGAGTGGGTTACAGATCATAAACGGGTTGCACACTGGTCGCGAGTTGGTGTCGGGCTGAGTGCCGGTCGCGCATTCTTTTTGGGTCACGCGTTGGGCTTCACTTTGTAGCCTGAACTGCGGCCTTGCTGGGATGGTCTGTAGAATGGCCTGTTTGTATAAAGCCTCAACCTAGATGCCATATGGTTCAGGTAGGTTAACCCGACAACCGGGAAGCGGGTAAAGATGATGACTACCACTAACAATGGCACGTGGGGGTGCGTGCAGTAGTTTTCGATAGCCTTTTATGGCCGTGAATGGATATTAATCGACGAGAATCACGATCTGAACGTATTTATGGTGGTTTTAGGTCCTGAAAACGCGTTGACCGTTGTAGATCTGAGTTCTTATGCTTGACGACGAATGTAACTTCTTCTCCATTGACTTACATGGCTGTTTTCAGCTTGAAAGTCTCTCATCTCGCACAGATTATAGCAGAATTGGGGGTGGTCGCGGCATCTTCTCACGGTTGGTGATGACGGTGGTGGTCATTACCATAATTTTCCATATCTGATCACCAACGAATAGTGTTAATAATTTAATTTTTTTAAAATAATAATTATACCAAAGAAATAAACCAATCGAATATGTAATGAATGAGTTTACCATTCTTCGTTCTGTCTTCCAATTTGTTTCCACACCTATTCATGCTCTCGTTTCCATTGTAAAAAATGTTTGGTTTGGTTTGGTTTTGAGCATTTTGGTAAGGGATTTCTTGAATTTTTTCTCATCTCTCAACGAAAGCACCAAATGTAAAGGAAAAAATTCACGGTCTTTCATAATTGGTCGTGAATTTCTTACATCATAATATGAAAACTAAGAGAATAATTTAGAGAGAGAATGAGAGAATAAAAACATCATGATATACGTGAAAACCCCTTAAAGGGAAGAAATATCACTGGAAAACTTTGATAGTATTTAGTTATGAAGAAAGGGTTTACAAGGCTAATGCAAGCTACATGTTGTGTTTGGATTATCTACATTAACAACTTAATATGCAAGCTACATGTTGTGTTTGGATTTTCTACGTCAACAACTTAATAAATCTTGACCGTTTGTTCAACTAATGGTCTTGATTAGATTTTTTTGGATTGCTATGTCGGCAATCCATGTACTTTCGTCTGATTGATATGTTCTTTATAACTGCTTAGTTGATCCTACGGCTCCCACTCTATTTTCTCTTTGATTGAGTTTTCGATTTAGATCTTGATACGTGTCATGTGAAAATTTTTCTATTCAAGGTATAAGTGTCCTCAGATATGTAAGCAACAAGTTCGCCAATACTTGGTGGAGAACGCAACAAATATAAAATTGCCTTATATAATTAACAACAAACTATTTCATAAAATGCTTACTTGTTACCTATACATTACATCGATGAAGGAAAGGCAAAGAAAATCACACACAAATTGTTATAGAATTTATTTAAAATGGGAGTTGATGTGCTTCAAGTAATGTAAGAGTTGCTAAAGAGTAAGCAGATACGTGTTGAGCCACAAAGAACTCAGATTGTTAGAATTTCACGTAATTATTCTCAAATAAGACTGTTCTTCCTAAGTTCTCTACTCACCGTCCTTCGCTTCACTCACTTTCCTTATGTTTTTCATTTTCTTTCTTAATGTCATAACAATGTCTTTGTCATCTTCACATATTGAAATGCACCGCACTTGAAGCAATGAATTTTTGTACAATTCGGTTAAAAATATCATGTGAAGGCAAAATATTGCATTTTCATGACAGTTTTAAAAAAGTGCCATGGGAAGGAGATGAGATACAAAAATAGAGGTGAACTGAGAGAAGAAGTAAGAAGAAGAGATCTTCGTGAGACTGAATAAAATGGATTTTCTCATTAATTCATCTAAAGGTTAAACCACACACACACAGACACACACACACACACACATATATATATATAGACACACGCACACGCACATAGGCTTAACAATAACAGTATTAACTACCACAACAATTCAACTAACAGGCGCTAACTACTTAATTAAATGATTTCCAAATCATGTTATTTGTGCATGAACTACATGGTTAGCAAGCTTAACTATGTCACTGAGCTAGCTTGACTGCCCCCTTTATCACGTTATGAGCTGGCTTGAATACTATCCTTGTCATCCCCCTTAAGCGAAAGGGGGTGATAACCATTTGTAGCTTGCTTTTGAGAAAATTAAAACGAGACTCGGGGACAACTTTGGTAAGAAAATATGTTGTCTCATCATGAGAGGGCAAAAAATGGATGTTCAGAGTCTTACTGAAAATGAAGATCAACTTCAAGGTGTTTGGAACAAGCATGCCATATAGGATTTGCAGCTAGGGAGATACCACTGAAATTATCACACTAGATTATAGGAGTAGTAGTGATAGAAACATGTAGCTCAGCAAGAATTAAGGTTATCCACATAATCTCTACAGTGGCAATGGATAAAGCCCAGTAATCATTTTCTATACTGGAGCGAGCAGTAACTTGTTGCTTTGTAGAAGACCATGAGATGAGAGAAGAACCTAGAAATATAGCATAACCTCCCGCTGATTTGTGATCAGCCAAGTTTGAAGCCCAATCTGCATCAGTACAGGCTTCAATGTTTAGTGAGGAAGCTGGCTTGATAAGAATGCCATCATATTATACCCTTTGAGATATCTAAGTAGGCGTTTGCATGCCTTCCAATAAGATTCAGTAGGTGCTTGCACAAATTGACTAAGCTCGTTGACAATACATGTAATATTTGGTCTAGTGAGCATCATGTACTATAATGCTCCAAGTGTGCTCTTGTAGAGAGTAACATTAGCAAATGGTGTAGTTGAATCATGAAAAAGCTTGATAGATGCATTAGTTGGTGTAGAACAAGGCTTAGCTTGAGTCATATTAGTTCTTTGCAGTAGCTCAGTAGTATAACCAGCTTGAGAAAGATGAAAGCCAACTTGTGTTCTTACTACTTCCATGCCTAAGAATTGATGGATGGTACCAAGATTTTTTGGAGCAAACTCCTTATTAAGATCAGAAATGATGATTACTGGTCCATGTCACTTGTATATCATCAAGATATGCTAAAAGTATAATTTTACATTCATTTTGCTGATAGTAAAAGACTGATGTATCAGAAACAGTGTTCATAAAACCCCAAGCAAGTAAAGCAGATTTAAGCCTCTCATATCATGTTATTGGTGCTTGTTTAAGGCCATAGAGAGCTTTTCTAAGCTGGCACACATCTTCTAGATAAAGAGAGTTGACATACCCTTAAGGTTAAGCCATAAAGACTGATTCTTCAAGCTTTCCGTTTAAGAAAGCATTGTTGACATCTAGTTGATGAACATGCCAATTATATGAGGCAACTAAAGTGGAAAAAATTCTAATTGTCGTTGGCTTAACCACAACTGAGAAAGTTTCAGTGTAACCCCTGGTGTCTGATGAAAACACTTGGTTACAAGCTTGCCTTGTGCCTTTGTACTTGACCCATCAACATTGAACTTCAACTTAAAACCCATTTGTTACCTATTAAATTCATAGGACTGTAGGGCACCAAATCCCACGTTCTGTTCATCATAATAGTTTTATATTCCATGTCCATGGCTTGTTTTTAAGGTGCACAAGCCAAGGCTTGGTGAGCTGAAATAGGTGTTGACAGACTTGGATTAATAGTAAGAGGATGTTTGGTTGTGAGAAAAGCTTTTGGTTTTAGAGAACCTGTCTTGGATCTAGTGATCATGTGATGTGATGGGTGTATCTGTTTAGGTAAGGTTTCAATATGTTCTAAGGGTGAAGAAAAGGAGTTGTCAGAATGAGAAGTCGTGGTTGAGTTGATAAAAAGGTACCTGAAGAAATGGGACAGTGTCATGACTAGTATTATGACCTAAAGAAGCATTATGATCTGATATGGAATAATTCAAATTTTTGAATTTAATTAGGGAGAAGGGATATACCAAGAATTGATTTATTCTCAGAAGTAGTTGACGAAGATTTTTGAGCTTGCTGTGTATCAGTAGGTGAAGATGCTTCCTGCAAAGAATTCATTGTGCTAAACCATAGTAGTCAACTCTGTTTCGGTGACTGTTTCAGTTTTCTGAAAAATGAAACGTTTCAGATATTTCGGTGTTTCAGTGTGCTATTTCAGAAAAAAAATTTCGGTCATATAAAATAATGTTACAAAATTTATTATATATAATATAATTAAGAAAAAAATTGAATCAATAGATTATACCATGCAAATTATATGTAATTACTATTAAAATTCAACAAAATATCATATTAATGACATTATAATTCAACAAAAAATATCATATTAAATAACCTTATCATCATGAAAAATGATCAAATAGTTTAAAATTTTAAGAAATCTAACAGAACCAACATTCCAGAAACTGTTAGAATAAAACTTGCAAAGAAGTATTTATAGATAAATTAAAATATCGATTTTCTACAATATTAAACACAAGATAATCATATTAAGTTGCATTCCAGAAACATAATAGAGAAGCTCAGAAATTTCAGAACCGAGCACTGAAAATCTAGGAAGAAATAGTGAGGACTAATAGAAATTTCAGACAAGCTTAGAAATTTCGAGTGAGGGTGAAAGTTTCACCATGAAACCCACAGAGAAAATAAAAAATTTCAGAACAAAGAAGCTCAGAAATTTCAGAAACCTACAAAGAAACCGAATAGAAATTTTAGAAACCCACAAAGAAACTGAATAGAAATTTTAGAAATTTCACAAATTTCATAACCGAATATAGAAATTTCATACCTTTGAGAGAGAGCCAGTTAGCGAAAGAGAAAGGAAGCTCCAGAATCTTGAAGAGAAAGCTTGAGAGATCGTGGCTCGAGAGAGGGCAAGTTGCTGTTGTTTCGAAGAGAAAGCTTGAGAGTTGAGAGATCAAATTTCTGAGTAAATGACCGAGAGAGATTCGAGTGAGGGTGAGAATATGAGACTGTTAGTCAAGAGAAAGGAAAAAGAAGACAGTGAATGGTCGAGTGAGGTGAGTGGAGTGAGGGTTTTGGTGTGGTCTAAAAAGTTGGGCTAAAAACTTAGACTGGTTATGGCCCAATTTTGGTGTATACCTTGTTTAGGCCGGATTGCTTCATTCCAGCCGAAACAAACTGAAATTTCAGGTGGGAAATTACACCCCCTATTTCGTTCTGGTTTCTCACAGGACCTGGAATGTATCGGCTATTTCGACCGAAACGAAACGAAAATGTCAATTATGTGCTAAACTGAAAATTCACACCAGAAGAAGTGTTATGGAGAGAGTGATGTTGATATCATTTTGGAAAACCTTTAGAAAATGGAAAAGATTGTTCATTAAAGATGACCTTTACAACAACTTATATCCTCTCAAAATAATGAAGACAAAGATACCCTTTATAAGACTGATAATAGCCTATGAATACATAAAGATCACTTTTGAACTGAAGTTTATGTTTATGATCGGGGCATAGGTGAGGATAACACACAGCCAAATGGCTTTAAAAACTTATACTCATGAATTATGTTAAAGAGAACCTGAAATGGTGATCATAAAGAGCAGGAGTTGGAAGCTTGTTGATGAGATATGATGCAGTGAGGAAAGCATGCCACCAGAAAGATGTAAGCATTTCAGCTTGTGCAATCAGTGTGAGGCATGTTTCAACCAAGTGCCTGTGTTTACGTTATGCCCTGCCATTTTGATTATGGGAATAGGGACAAAACTGTTTAAATTGAATCTCATTTGTGCTTAGAAATTGTTCAAAGGCTCTCTATTCCCCCCGTAATCAGATTGTATTGTTTTGATCATTGTAGAAACTAGTATTCAGCTAGAACTTTAAACCGTTGAAAATTTTTGAAAGCTTCAGATTTCAATTTGAGAGGATATATCTAGGTATACCTGCTAAATTCATACTTATCTTTGGAGCAAGCCCCCAAAGATCAGTATGAATTAATTATAAGGACTTTGTAGCATGTGAATCAGACAAAGGATGATGTAAAACATGGTTCTTTCCTTTAGAACGGGCAATGCAAAACGTATTAGTTGAGTTCGAAGTAGTTATATTACATTGATTAAGCACTTGAGAAACAATCTTACCACTTGGATGCCCAAGTTTGATACGCCATAATTGAAAATCAAAAAGTGAGCATGCATCAGAGTCAATTTTGCTGGCTATTACAAGTTGTAGAATAAACAGAAGGTTACAATTATTGAAATTGAAAGACTTTACAGATTGACAGAGAGTATCTTGACTTCTATTCAACCTTTGTGACTCTAACTGAGTGGGATTACAATTGAAAGGAGAAGATAGAATTGAACCAGATTTAGAACTAGTGCTAGACAGTAGAAGTGTTAGTAGTGCAACTTTTGACAGAATACTTATTAACAGAGTTAGCATCAGTGATGTGGCATATCGATGCAGCAACCTTCTTATCATTTGGTAGCATGAGCTCATAAAGGCCTTCCTTAAACCTCCCTCTAAGAAGAATCCTTTAGTTGCCTAATCCTTAATAAGACAACAAGTAACGTGAAAGTCAATGAACAATGAGTTATTTTTTACTAATTGAGAAAGACTAATAAGATTCTTTTTGAAACTAGGCACCCTAAGCATATAATTTAGTTTTAAAACAGTAGATGTTTGAGGTATAGGAAGAATAGTTGAACCTATATGGGAGATATGAAGAGCCTTACCATCACTTACTACCAGTTTCTCCTTGCAATTGTACGCATGTGCAAGATAGAAGTTGTTCAAGTCTGATGAAATATGATTTGTTGCAGCACTATCTAAGTACCAGTTTGCATCATTGAAGATATCGTTTGAATTTCTCTCCATTGCAGTAGGTGAGAAGTTGGTATTCGGAGACTGATGTAAGGATGAACCAGAGGATGAGCTTGGTTGCAGCTGGTAGTTCCTATCATACCTATAATAGCATGTCAATGCTCTATGGCCTACTCTACCACATACTTTATAGGTAAGTCTTCCTTTATTCCTGCCACCTCTCCCCCTTCTTCCACCATTGAAATGATCATAATTACCACCTTGACTGTTAAAATTTTCACCTCTTTCTCTACCAAAGTTATGTTGGCCAAAATTTCCATTCCCGTGACCAAAACTACCATTCTTTCTGCTAAAATTGCTCCCGGCATAGTTTGCTGACATTGAGTACTTAGCATCTAGGGTATATTCAGAATTAATTCCTTTAATTCTACACTCACGACTCATTAGAAGAGCATGAACTTCCTCAAGTGTAACATCCTCACTTCTCAAGGTGACATTAATAACTACGAGTCATATTCTACTCCAAGGCCATTCAATATGTGAAGCATAAGATCCTGAGAACTTATTGAATTCCTTGTTGCTGCCAGTGCGTCACTCAAGTTCCTCATTTTATCGTGTCTGCGATACTTTGATTTCCTTTCTTGCTAGTTTGCAGGAGATTTTTTAAGTAGAGCATTCTTGCTTTGGACTAGTTGGAGAAGCTTCTCTCTAATGCTTTCCATGGGTATCTTGAATGACAGGACCGTAGAACTGTTCCAAGGACTCTTTCAGTAATAGATGATCACAACCAACTTAAAAGTAGCTCGTCTTTCCTGATCTAAGTAATATACTTTGGTTATCAGTTCCATTAGCTAATTTTGTTGAGGTTTTTCCTCACTACCAAAGAGAAATGAACCTGAGTCATTTCCAATCACTGCTGGGATAATTTGTGACTACCACAGTAAGAAGTTATTTTTATCAAGTTTAATCAAAAGAAAAGAATTAAGCATCGAACTGAAGGGGACGTTTGGTTCATAGAATATTAGGGTGGGAATAGAATATGAGTGGGATTCTTTAATATTAAAAAAATATTAAGGTATCCTTACAGTCATCTGATTCTCGGAGGAATAAGATCCATACTCCTATACCTCCTCAAGAGTGAAGGAATCTATCATCATTGCCCTCTTAACCTCCATCTAATCCGACATGCATCCCCTTAAAAAAATTGATGGGTTGTGGGCCTATAACAAGCCTTCTCTTTTTCATCTTATTTAATTAGGCTTGGTTTTTTCTTAACCCATATTTTATGAACTTTTTAAACCCAATTTTTAATAGGTTTTATTTTTTTCATTGAATCTGATATTTATTTATTTATTTATTTTTACAAATGAATTTTTAATTTATTTTTTATGTATAAGTATTAGGGTGTCTATAATTTTTATAGTGATGTTTTAATTAAATGTTATTAGTTATTACATATTTGAAAGATAAAAAGGTAAAATTAACATCTTCTAACATATTATCATTGAAAGGTTTTTTCAAACCAAATAAATTTATCTCGTATTCTCATTCATCTAAACAAAATTCCAACTCATTTCTAAACATAGTAATCATATATTCCCTTTACTACAATTCTCACTAATCACATTCCCACTAAGTGATTTGGATAAGAAACTATCATCACTCGAATTACCTTCAGTGCTCACACTTGATCCAACAGCTATAGCTTGAGAAATTCACTTATGTGCTCTGATACCAAGATAAGATACAAAAACAGAGGTGAACGGGGAGAAGAAGGAAGAAGAAGAGTGCTTCGTGAGACTGAATAAAATGGATTTTCTCATTAATTCATCTAAAGGCGGAACTACACACACATATATATATAGGCTTAACAATAATAGTATCAACTACCATAACAGTTCAACTATAGATGTTAACTACTTAATTAACTGATCTACAAAGCACATGATTATTAGTGCATGAACTGCATGGTTGACAAGATTAAGTACGTTTCTAATCTGGCTCGATTACCACATGTACACGTCACTAAGTTGGCTTGATTACTATCCTTGTCAGAAGGTAATTTTTACCTTTCCATGACAAATTTTCTTTTAAAAAAAATCGGACCCTCCCGTCATTAAAGGCCAAGATTCCCATTAACGGAAAAAGTGAAGATTTTACAAATTTTATGACGGGAAAAACCGTCATTAAAAGAGATTTTTATGACGATTTTTGGAAAATCTATAAAGATGACAGTATAATAAATAACAGTAGCAAAATTGTCATTGAAGGATTTTAATAAAGTTTTTCACCGTCATTAAAACTAAATTTTATAGTAGTGAGCTTTGTAATTCCAAGAGCCATGCAATAATTGGTCTCTACCTTCTCTATACACAAACACTTTCCACGCACAATGTTTCTTGTAGGTAGAGGGGAATATTCTCTTATATTAACACTGGTCGAAATATCTTCAAAATTTGTTACTCTTGCTAAGGTTGTAATTCTATGTGAACAATGTGCTTCAAGTGATCAAAGTCTCCAAATGTTTCATAATTTCTTGATCACATGAAAATTTTGAGTTTATTATTTTAACTTATAATTAGACATGATACATATTTTAAGAGTCTAATTTTTGAAATCTACCCACATATTTTAATTGCTTTAACAAGTTTAGAGCACGTGTTTTGAGCGCGTTTCTCAATTTTGATTTTTAAAGGACGTATTTTTTTAAAACCCTTTTTCCAATACAAAAGTAGAGGTGGCAACTCGTGGAACAGACACTTATGGCCCACACAAACCGCGTAACCGATCCCTGATAATACGGGTCGGGCATGGATCGGGCTGTCTAACGGTCCGGTTCGAAAATGTGTTAAAATTCACACAATTATTTTAAGTAAGAGTTGAACGCTAGTGGGAAGGGAAGAAATAATAGAAGGATACCACTAGGTTAAATGAATGTTATGTTACATTTGTTAATTATATTTTATTTATTATATTAGAATCTCAATAGGACAAACATGTCATAATAAATAAAAATAATTATAAATATTAATAATAAAAATGTGAAATATGAAATCTTCAAATAGCATAAAGTTATTAATTTATTCATTGAATCTAAGAGTTACATCACTAGAAATTAGACACATCCTAATTAGGTTGGTACCCGTCTATCTGTCAATCACTAGCAACATTCTCAAAAATTCATTTAATGTCAATTATTCTACGACTTGTAATAATACTTTATAATTAGAAACATCCCAACTAGGTTGTTGCCGGCCTAATTAATAAACACTTAATACAAATATCTTAAAATAAATTACAAGTGATATTCATATTCATGCAAAAATTAAAAATATTCTAAATACTTAATAACTAATGTATATCATGTTCAAAAACATTTAATTATGAAATTATTGAATGACATCGTCTTCTCATTATTGTCTTCTTTTATCGGCATCAGTCCAATTCCTTATACAAACAAACTCATTTGATTAAGACCATAAATGTTGAATGATAATAAAGTAAAAATTAATAAATATATATTATATCTTCTTACAGAAATATATCACATATATATATATATATTGAACTAAATATATTTATTAAAAAAATATAATATAAAGAATTTGGCAAAATGACTTGAAAGGCAATAAAAACAAAATATAAACATCACTCTAAGCAAAGATTGCTTTATTCTAGTGGTAAAGAATGACGCTAACGAGGAAGATGTTATGAGTTTAAATTACAACACGTTCATATTTCATACATTTTGCAAGTTATGAGGCATAACTAACGGTCCAGTCTGGGCTGCGGGCTCAAAATACTAGGCCCAGAACGAACCGTACTTGTGCCTGCAGACTTGGACCGGATTGGTTCCATGTAATCCGGTCCTGTCTGAGTCTTAACGGGTCTAAATACTTTAAAACAATCCAAGAACAGAGAGCATATTTCAATGCTACCTATTAATTATCAAAGAGATTTACCAAATCGGTACTTTTCCCTCTCTCAATTTTCTTTTCAGACACAAATTTTGTAGCGCTTGTGTATTGTTGTCAGAGAGGGGTATTTTAGTCCCTTCAAATGTAACTTAACAGAGATTAACATTTGTTTAGGTGTAAGTGTCCTCACTTATAAACCATACGAAAAAATCGTGTCTTTTTTAAATTACAAGGAACTTCACTATTTTTTAGGAAAAATTAATGGAAAAACACGTGATTTAAAAAATATACAATAAGATTTAAAATTATGTTAATGTTGAAATAATTACATTAGCTTTGAAAATTATTGTAATGGTAAAAATATTTTTTCCTCATATATATAACTGTAGATAAAATGAATATTGATAGATAATGGTAACAATGTTATCTTCTCATGTATAATTGTAGATAAATTAAAAATTGGTAAGTCATGCATCACTTATAAAAGATAAATTGTCTATTAAAAATTTTTTTAATTAAAGAAAACACAAGTCTAGCAAATGTGTATATCATAAGATTAGATGAAAAATATCAAAAAAATTCTGAGAAAAGAAAATATAGTCTTACAAACAATGTTTCGCTACATATAATAGACAATTAGACATTATACATTTACTATAAAATCAAGATTAAAAAACCTAACATCTATAATCTTAATATATTAAAAGGGACTTATATAAGAAAGAAATTTTTTATTCTCTTTTTTACCTTTCAAGTCTCCTTAAAAAATAGTACAATTCAGGGTTTTCACATATTCACTCATTATATGTAATTTATATTATGAAATATTATTTTTAATCAATAATAATTTGTTTATAAAATTAAATACTTTTGGATATTACGCAAATAAAAACATAAATATCCGTAAGATAAATTTTTTGAGGTTACTTTAGGGTCGACATTAATTTATTCGTTGAAAACTTATAAAAATTAAATATTATATAACATTTTTTGTGTTATCAGAACATGAAAGTTCATACAATGAATTGAGATAAATATTTTTGAAAAAGAAGAACTATCTCTTAATGCGATAGAATCTAACAAATTGACGAACAATCATTTTTTATATTATTCAAATGTAATTCTATGGATTAAAATTTCAACAGTATTATTAACAGGTTAATGTATTTATTATTACTATTATTTTACTTTAAGTTTAGATTTACAAATTACAATCATTTTAGAAAATAATGTATTATTTTAAAATTATATCAATTTTAAATTTTACGTATATTTTAACATGCTTGACACGTGTGAAACAAGTAGTTTTAGATTAGTATATTAAAAGTGGTATGAGTTGAAAATCTTTTTATGAACAATTTTATCCACCCATAATTAAGTTATTCCAAAAATAGCATTGATATGACTATCCTTAATTGGTGGGATGCAAATAACTTCTCATACATTGAACTCGTTTATTATTGGTATTCCAAAAAGGCCTTTTATGCTCCATATGGTGATTTACTATGGAAATTCCAAATTACATTTAATGTTTTTTCTTCAAATAATTAGATGCATGAATTATCAATAATATTTACGATCTTCTAAATTGCATGCATAGTACCACCACCTTCTTTAAAGACCTTTTTAATTGGGTTAATTGAGTTAACTTTAGTAAAACAAATATTTTTTGAAAATTTATTTTATTAATTGATATTAATAAATTAAATAAATATCTTCACCAGGCACATAGAAGGTGGGGTTTAGTCATTATAAAGCTTAACTTTAATCGTGAATTTCTATAAATATATGAGCTATTTATATAATTTAAGCATTATTGTAAAAATAATGCAAGACATAATTATTATCAAAATGATGAAAAAAAATAATAAACTTATCAAATATGTTTTTATGGATTTTTTTTATATTTATGTTAGTTGATAGAAGGATATTTAACTAATACTTTAAAACAAGTTGATCATTGTGGATAGATACTTTAAAACAAGAAGATTAAACGGCATACAAAAAAGAAGACGATCAAACTGTCTATAAATTAAATAAAAAAGTATAAAGAATACAAATAATAATGGGTCATTTAACCTTTAAACAATAAATATATATGATTCTTTTTTAATTAACAATGTAAAGAAACATTTCATTTATATAATAGTGAGGATTTTTTATATGTTTAACATTAAATCTAACAAGAAACATTATGTCTTAACTACTACTTACAAAAAATTGGGTATAACAAAGGCCCAAAAGAATGAAGCAATTTAAAATGGACAAATTTGAAGAATTTTGCCACTAAATTTAGATTCTTACAGTAAAAATGCAAAAACTTCAATGTTATAGCTTCATAGTAAGGAAGACTCAGGTAATAATTTTATTTTATGTGAAGATTATTTTATATATTATCATTTTTTTCGCACATAACTTATATCATGTATGATGAATAACATTTTGATTAGTTAATTAGAATTTCACATTTTACTCAATTAATAATATCACAAGAAGAATTTATTCTTATTTGTATTATATCACATTTTTTCTGTATAGAATTTATATCATGTATGAAGAACTACATTTTGGTGAGCTAATTAAAATTGCACATTCTGCTCGATTACTAACCAAAAATAATTTCTTTTTGTTTTGCTTAATTTTTATTTTAGGGTCATATCCAAAAGATCGTTGGCTAAGTAACATTATTCTCATTTAATTCTCATAATATTTGTAAGTTTGAAAAAAAATATGCATAATAATACATAAGCCGATTCAAAATAAATTATATATCCACGTGCAATGCACATGTATAAATACTAATATACTAAAGTGAACTCATCATATATCGACTCAATAAAATCCTGCAGATAGACAATATAACTTATCATTATTGACTAAAACAATCACTCTATATAGATGTTTAAGTTCCTCTCTATGGACTTTAAAATTCCTAATAAATAATAACATAATAGTATAAAGTAATGAGTTTTATTCAATTGATTAGTGAATAAAAGTATAAATGAGAAATAAATTAAAAAAACTTAATCTTACTATATTTAGTGAGAATTAATGGGTAAAAAGAGAAAGAAAAAATTTCTCCCCTCTAAACTCCTTTTAATATAACTAGTAAAAAAATACACATACAATTTGAAATTAATATTATTGTTGAAATAAATACACTATCTTTATAAATAGTTCTAAATCTAAATTAAAATAATAGTAATAATCAATACATTAGTTTGTTTATAATATTATTTAAATTTTCTATATTACATTGCTATTTGAAAATATATGGAAATGAATATTCATTAATTTGTCAGATTCTATCATATTATGAGATATTATTTTCATGTTCCGATAACATAGATATTACATAATATTTAATTTTATAGTTTGGTAAGAAATAAATTATTATTGGCCTAAAAATAATCAAAACTCATCTTGTGGATACTTATGTTTCTATTGGCATAATCTTATAAAAAAATTAATTTTATAAACATTTGTAACAAATTATTATTGAATTGAATAGAAAATAATAGTCTCCTCTGTATGAATGATATTAAATGAGAAAATATGTAAACATTCTAAATTGTACTCTATTTTAAGGAGGCTTGAAGGGTAAAATGAAGAATTCAAAGTTTCTTCCCCTTAACCCCTTTTAATATATTAAGATTAAGACTAGAATTCAACCTACCCGAAAACGTGAGTAGGCTTATGTTTGAGGTTAGAAAAATTATTGGATTAAATTGGTTACATGGATAATATTATATTTTCAAACCTAAACTAACAGATCTTTAACAGAATCGACTTATTTGTCATTTTTCAAACTCGATGAATGTTTTATGTCATTTAAGTAAACGACAAGGGGTCTCAAATAAAATTTTCCTATATTTAAATTTATTTTAATTAATAGAGTTACAGCTTTTCATGGTCTTGTTTCATGCATATTAAGATCTGTTATCTTAATTTTTAAAACATCTAATTATTTGGTCTATAGTATGGGTGTTCAAAAACCGACCCAACTGAATCGGGCCGAACCAAAAATGATTGGTTTGGTCGGTTTTAGCTAAATGTCATCGCTTTGATCTTAGATTTAAAAAACCAAAATTTCATCGATTAGACAGAGTGTTATTCCCCATATAGATCATCGTTATTTTATCACATTTATTTCTTTTACCATTAATCACATTTTGTATATCTCTCATCTCTCTTTATTGTTTAGTTTACATGCTATGATTTAAATTATGATTTCTTCTTGTAATATCATTAAAAATTATTTTAAAAAATTATTTTTAATTAATAATACCGAACCGAATAACCGAATCAAACCAAATAAAAACTAATGGTTCGGTTCTTTTAGCATTTACTATTTGGTTCATTTCAGTTTTATCACCGAACCGAACCGTGAACACCACTATTATTTATTATGAACTTCAGAAATGGAAACACTTCAAATAATGTGACTCCAATTGTTGTGACTCCAATTGTTGTGACTCCAATTGTTGTGACCCAAACTGTGGCACAAGTGACGAACCTAACTTTGGCTACCCCAAAGGTGTCAGTGCTAGTTTCGTTTTCGAGGAACCGCAGTGAAAGACTAGAGAAATTCAGTGGTCTCAATTTCAAGAGGTGGCAACAATAAATGCTATTTTATCTGACCACCTTAAGATATGCGGGATTCTTGATTGAAGAAGCTCCTCAACTTAAAGAGGATGAGAATGATATTCAAGCGATCAATGTGGCTTACATTTGGACACATTCTGACTTTCTGTGTCAGAACTACATTGTGAACTGTTTGACCGATTCCCTATATAATGCGTATAGTTTAAAGAAAACAAACAAGGAATTTTGGGAGTCTTTGGATTGAAAGTATAAGACTGATGATGTCAAGGCCAGTTCCTTGAGTATAATATGTTCGGCTCTCAGACCTTAATCAGTCAAGTACAAGAAATTCAAGTGATCTTACACGAGATTCACCCCGAGGGGATGATCTTGAGCGATTCTTCCATGTGGCTGCTATCATTGAGAAATTGCCTCCTGCATGGAAGAATTTCAAGAATTACCTTAAGCACAAGCGAAAGGAAATGAGTGTTGAAGACCTCATCGTCAAACTTCAAATTGAAGAAGCCAACATAGGTTATGAGAAAATGGGTTATAGTACACCTACGGCCAACGCAAATCTTTTGGAATATGGTCAAAGTTTTGAGAAAAATAAATTTGTTAAAAGGAACAAGCTAGGTGTTAAAGGTGGAGTTGCCAAGAAGCATAAATTCTAAGGAAAATGCATGAATTGTGACGAGGTGGGTCACAAGTCTTCGAAGTGCAGACTATTAAAGAAGAAGAAGGACAACGAGGCCAACATGGTAGATTACATCTTGACGGATGTTGCTGATATAAGCCTATCTATAATGTTTTTTGAAGTAAATTTGGTCATGTCCAACCCGAAAGAATGGTGGATTGACATTGGTGCTACTAAGCACGTTTGCTCAAACAAGGGATTGTTCACTTCAATCAAACCCATTGATTATCGGGAAATGATGTTCATGGAAAACTCAGTTACGTTTGAGATCAAGGGTCAAGGAAAAGGGATCTCAAAGATGATCTCTAGGATGGAACTAACTTTGAGCAACGTCTTGTATATATCAAAGATACGCAAGAATCTGGTATCTGACTCTCTACTCAACATACACAGGTTTTGTATGGTGTTTGAGTCTGACAAGGTTGTTATCTTCATGTATAATTATGTGGGAAGGGGCTATGTAACTGATGGGCTGTTTAAGCTCATTGTAATGACTGTTAAATCAATTACTAATAAGAATAATAATTCTTCAACTTACTTGCTTGAGTTTTTCATTTTCTGGCATGGTAGACTAGGTCATATTAATTATGATACTTTACGTAGATTAATTAACTTTGATCATATACCCACTTTTCATATTGATTATAAACATAAGTGTGCACCTTGTGTTGAAGCTAAATTAACAAGGTCATCAGTCCAATCAATTGAAAGAAACTCAGAACCCTTGATATAATTCACAGTGCTATGTGTGATTTAAATTTATGTACAAGGGGTGTTAATAAGTAGTTTACTACTTTTATCAATGATAGCACTAAATATTATTATGTGCACCTGCTTGAAAGCAAGGATGAAGTTGTAGAGAAGTTTATTCTCTATAAGAATGAAGTTAAGATTCAACTTAATAGGAATATTAAGGTGTTAACAAGTGACCGAGGTGATGAACACAAATCACTGTTTGGAGATTTATGAGCACAACATGGAATTATACCCCAAAACACAACACCTTATTCGCCTCAACAATCTGTTATTACTGAACGATAAAATCGTACCTTGAAGAAAATGATGAATTCAATGCTGATAAGTTATGGGTTGCCTCAGAACATGTGGGGAGAAGCTATTTTGTCAGCTAATTATCTTTTAAGTATGATATCCCGAAAGAATAAAGACAATACCCCGTACGAATTATGGAAAGGAAGAAAGCCTTCCTACAAGTTGTTACGAACATGGAGGTGTCTTGCCAAAGTCGCAATACCTTTATCTAAGAAGGTGAAGATATGTCGATTAATTGCATCTTCATTAGTTATGCACATAGTAGTAGTGCTTCTTGGTTTCTTGCGTATAAGCCATAAATCCCTGATATACATAAAAATGATATATGAATATAGAAATGTATCATTCTTTGAACATGTATTTCCATGTAGATCCAAAGAGCAATCAAGTTCATCTAAACAAACACATGAGATTGTAAATGGGAATGTAAATGAGAATTGTCAAGACGTAGAACCTAGAAAAGAAGTTGAAGACGAACTGGGTGAAGCAAAAAAGCTAGGACAAGAAATATTTTGGTCCAGATTTTCTGACCCATTTGCTGCAAGGTGAACCTTAAAACTTCAAAGAAGCTATGAGCTCTTTAGAAGCACCTCTATGGAAAGGGGTTGTTCCAAGTGAAATTGATTCAATCTTGCAAAATCATACTTGAGAACTAGTGGACCTTCCTCCATATGTTAAAAGCTATGATATAAATGATTTTTCAAGAGGAAGATGAAAACAAATATATCGATTGAGAAATATAAAGCTAGGCTTGTAATTAAAAGTTACAGATTACGAGAAGGCCTAAATTACTTTGATACTTATTCTCCTGTGACGAGAATAACCTCTATTAGGATGATACTTACAATCACAACTTTCCAAAATTTTGAAGTACATTAAATTAGGGGTGCATGGTCAATTTGGTCTGGTTTTTATCATAAAAATTAGACCAAATCAAAATCCATGGTCTTGCCATAATGAGGATCAAAATGGCCAATTATGAGCCTAAAAAGTGAACTGACGAGACTGTAAGACAATTCGTAGTTTACGGACCACGAATATTTTTTTTCAGAAGGTACATCAATGACTTTAATCATACGTGTTTTAAACCATAACTATAAACTTAAGATTGAAGATATATGAGAATGCGAAAGGAGAAAATTGTGAGAAAATAAATATGATATATATGGGGGAAGATAAACGGTCGTAGGAGTGTGCATGGTTGGTTCAGTCCAGTTTTTGGCAAAAATACTGGACCGAACCAAAAATTACGGTCTTCCTATATTGAAGACTGAACTGAACATTGTATTGTATGTAAACCGAACCGGCTAGACTAAAAAATATATGGTCGATGTGGTCGGGTTATTCATTTTTTTACTTTAAAAAATCCACACTATTTTTTGTTTCTACTTAGGTACCTGAAACTCTTGCTTTGCTTTTGATTTTTGTGATGCTACTTTACTTAATGGTAAGTATAAAAATGTAATATGGAGGGGTAGCTTGGGATGAGCTCAAGTACATCATCCATGGCTAAGCGATTTCCCATTAGTGATTCCTTCGACCAAAGCTTTTACATTTTAAATAAAAAGAATAGTGAATAGGCCTGAAATGTTATGCATTTTCGTTCAGGTTATACATAAAAATTGAAGAAGACACTGGACAAAATTAGCATGACCTTTGTCCACTTATACATACTACAACTATATCTAAATTCAGAGATAATTTTGATATGAACAATGTAATTTCTACATTCACAGGTCCTCAGTATACATCAGCTATATCATATATGCACAAATCCTTGAGGATAAATGGTGCTGCTACTAATTACTGAGGTTGTGAGAGAGAGCCGATAGGCGTCGCTGCTCTGTGAGGCCTTTATGGGCGGCTTGATATGTTCGCTCCAAAAAGGAAGGAAATTTTAGACTAAACCGAATGCTCAGTTTTTTCCTAATCCTAGACTAAACTGGTCGTTCATAACTAAAAATCAGACCAAATCGCTCATATTTGGTTAGGGTTAACCGGTCTGGGTGGCTTTTGCACACCCCCTAAATAGTCAGTCCAGTCGCTTCGGTCCAGAATGTAAGACAATTTTTGTTTTTTCTAAATCCAAGACCGAACCGACTATAGTGAGTTAAAAGTGACCAAACCAATTATTTTCGGTTCGGTCCGATTTGGTTTGATCGGTTTGGTCAGTTTTTGCACATCCTTAAATCAAATGGATGTAAAAACTACATTTCTGAATGGAGATTTAGATTAAGTAATCTATATGGAACAACCTGAAGGGTTTTCCACTCCAGGAAAAGAAAAGAAAGTCTATAAATTGGATGTGAAAACTACATTTCTAAATGGAGATTTAGATGAAGAAATCTATATGGAACAAGACCAGACATATGATACTCAATTAGTAAACTGAGTAGATATCCAGATCATGTTGTTAAATCAACTATGTAAGATGTGTGTGATAACAATTTTAGTTAATTTATAATAATACCTGAAGTACCAGAAAATTGTGTTGTCTAAATGCGATATACACTTATCTAGTTTAAAAAATGATAAATAAGTCTATTCTGTTAAAAAATATGTTAGTTTAAGTATGAAAAGACAAGATTATTCCTATAACTAATTCGATCCAATAATTTTTAACCTGGAACATAAGCCGACCAAGGTTGTTTTGGGTTTAGATGAATTCTAGTTTAAATATTAAACAAAATTGATTTTAACGTTTCAGAATTGGGTATAAAATGAGAAATAGTTATGGTATTACGTGTTATTTAGATGTTATTAGTTTGAAATTTAACGATTCTGAATTTTTATGTAAGTGGAACATAACATGAAAGAAGGTTTTATAATTTTTTCATTTTTTTAAACTAAAATAGTGTCTGTATCACTTAAGTAAACTATAGAGGGACTAGAAATATTAAATATTTTTCATATTATGTAAATAGTAATTCAATGGTCCAAATTGTTTTTTTTTTATTTTGTCATTCTGTAAACAGAAAAAGATCAAAATCTCTTTTTAAGCAAATTAGGGAGTATGAATTTTAAATAAGACTTCATACTTTGAGACAAAAGATAGATGTAAAAGGAAGGAAATTTTTACAGAATAGACAGTTTTAGGGGGTTGTTCTAAGAAATAACACTTTTTAATAGTTTTAGTTAAATAGTAGATTTTCAAATCTATCAATAATTTTATACTAAATTGGCAACGATCTATCATGGTGTGTTTGAAGGATTTTCAGGTAAACCAATGGTATATAGATGATATATTGATATGATATATGCTTAATTAAATGATGTAATTAATGCCCACAAATTTTTTTAAAAATTTGAAAAATTAAACCCCACAATCGCTTAACTAAAATCACTGAAAAATTGGAAACTCACCCCAATCTCGCTCAAATGACCTTGGAAGCCTCCTATCACCCATTTAAAAAAATGAAAAAGGAAACCACCATTATCACTAATCAAATCATATCAAGTCAAAAATTCATCAATTAACCATCTACAGACTACAAAACTAAAAAACTTTTCGAGAAGAACCCTAAAATCACCGAACAAACACAATCCTAAAATCATTCCAGTGAGAGACAAAAAATTGAAGCCTATTGGTTAAAAGATTATTGGAAATTAAACTATCAATCACGTTGGCTATAGCAAGTAATCAGTGGTTCATCTATTCAACTGTATGTTTGAGACTTAAATTGATTGTTCCTGAATCAAATTGGAACGAGAACCAAAATTTTTTTTATAATGGTATATCATCGATATATCACTGATTTACCCCAAAATCCTTCAAATTTCAAAAAAAATCTCTGGATTAACATTCATTAAACAAGAAAGAAGAAATATGAATATAACGATGATAACTCACTAATGGCGGAAAAAACAAGAAACCGTCCATTCTTGAATCTCTAATGAATAAATGAACAATGAAGCTTTGAATTTTTTTTTACGGAGAATGAACAATGAAGCTTTGAATTTTTTTTTATGGAGAATGAACAATGAAGTTATATTACCATGAATGTCGTAGAAAACTAAACGGACCAAGCAAAATACTCCCTGGAATTTTGCTGAATAGTAGAGATTGATTTGATGATATCATTACTTAGATAGAATCTTGCCTAAACCGGTTGGCTAATATTAAGGAAGGAATTTCAAATCTTAATTAAATGGTGATTTAATTAATAAAAAAATTAATGAAAATCAGATTTGAAATTTGTAATTTTAAGGGCAAAATCATCTCATCAAAATTTTACCAAATAATGATTGATGAACGTGGCAAGAAAACTTGTCTATTTACCTAAAGTTTGAAAAAAAATTCTATTTCTTAAAATGACTTTCAAAACTTATCTATTTGGTGCAATTACTTAAAAAAAAACACAAACTAAAACTAAGTAAACAGAAATGTCGTTGCATATTATTCCTTTAAACTACGTATACATAAAGCTTGCTGGGAGTGAAAAATTTGGTACCGAACCGTCCGAAAATGGTCAGTTTAGTCTGTTATTTAATATACCTAGGTTCAGTTTGGTTCGATTAAAAAACATGTATTTTCAATCTTAACCGAACCGAACACCCGTGTGCAAAACGACGTCGTTTTATACTCTAGTGTTATCTATCTCATATACTATTCAATACGATGTCGTTTTGAGTCTTTAACCCCATATATAAGTTGAATTTTTAGGGTTTTGGTTATTTTCACTTCACCCTTCGGCAAAAGGCCTTCGTAATTTCTTTCTGCCTCATCTCTAATTCTCTCTCGAGTCATCACATAGTCACAGATCAGAAATCGCGGCTCTTAGGGTTTTTTCTGAGTCTTCTTCTTTGTGATTTCTCTTTTAGGGTTTTGTCTGATTCTCATTCTTCACGATTTCTCTCTTAGGGTTGTGTCTGAATCTCCTTCTTTGCGATTTCTCTATTAGGTTTTGTCTGAGTCTCCTTCTTCACGAAGCTCAGTAAATCACTCTGAATCTCTGATTTCTCTCGAGTCTCATATTTGTTCTTCTCTGATTTGTCCACTAAATCTTTAATTTCTCTCGAATCTTAGTTGAGAAATCGCTCTGAATCGCTACTGAATTTATGATTTCTTTCTTTCTTCATGATTTCTCTCTAATTTGTCTATTGAATCTCTGAAGCTCTCCAGGTAATCCTTCACGAATTTCACCCTTCTCTCATCTCTGTGTTCTCTGATTTACATTTGATTTAAGTTTAGATCTGTTTGAATCTTGGTTTTACGGTTGATCTGTTTGATCTGTAATGTTTGACTGTAAATCTGTTGTTTTCATATATATGGATTGTTGCTCATTTTTTTGTTCTGTATACTAGTCTTTTGTTTGAATCTTTGATTTTTTTTGTTATGTATACTGCTCAATCGTAATATGTATTATGGATTGTATTATGTTTTATTTTTGTTATGGATTATGATTTGTGGATTCTTTTATTTTAGATCTGTATTACTATTTTGCATTATGATATGTATATCGTTCTCTATTTCTCTTTTGTCCTACTAATATTTTCTTGTTATTTTATTTATCTCATTCAATTGCTAGATGTCAAATGCTGATGCGAAAGTTACTGAAATTGTTGGAGTTAAAGACTCAAAACCTTCAAAGCATAATTCAGGTAAGAGAAAATCTAACCGAGAGCCTTGCTGCTATTTGGAATGATTTTTCTAGAATTGAAATAGATGATTCTAATGATGAGAAAGCTTCTTGTAACCATTGCAAGTGTGTGCTATCATGTATTAGTGCTAATGGTACTTCTAGTTTACGGACTCACTTGAAGAGATGTAAGAAGAACCCTACAAGCAAAAAACGTTGGTGGTGGAGATTGAAGAATGAAAAACTTTATCTTTTTCTTATCATGTTGTTATGTTTAAAATAGAACAATTTGTCTCCTACTTCTTATATGTTTAAATGTTGTCTGTGATCTGTGATAAATTTGAGATATGAAAGTCACTAGACATGAATTTTATTTTATATTTAAATATTCAATATGATTTGTGATAAATTTGATACTGTTTTTAGGTGATTAGATATGAAAATTTCAGGTTTAAGAATGAAAATACACTTTAAAATGTACAGAAATATGGGCCGAACCGGTAAACCGAACCGTAACTCATGGTTTGGTTCGGTTCGATTCGATTCAGTTCATACATAACTCACGGTTCAGTTCGATTCAGGGGTAAGACTGAACCGTGACTTTTAGTTCAGTTCGATTTTTGCTCAATCGTGAACACCTCTAAAGCTTGTGATTCTAGCAAGGTCATCATCTTGACCGCCACAACAATGTCCAAAATCAAAGATGGAAATTTAGTTTGAAGGTCAATAGATAGATACATTCTCAATAATTGTATGGATCTATTGGGCCATGTAACGTATGAAATGTTAAAATGTCTCTCTTCAATTAATATCTCATTATTTTTTATCCAACCATTTAAATTCATAAAAAAATATTTTACACATTTTTACGCATGTTATAATTTATATGCGAATAGAATAGATAATAAGATAAATAATATAATATATTAGCACGAGTGTTATTAGAAAAGGGCATGTGAAGACACTTCGAGAATAATATTATAGTTGGCTACAATAAAATTAAACGGAGTGTCCATGTAGGTTTTGAAACGAGTGAAAATTACTATAAACATGAAAAAACATATGGAGGTTGGTGTAATGACCCTAAATATTTTCAAAATTAAGCTCATGTTACATAAAAATCGTTAGTATGATAGCACCTCTACTTACAACGCATTAAGATGTATTTCCTTATCAACTCGTTTCTCATTTTCCACTTAAGTTTTTTATGTACTAGAATGGACATAGAAGTGTTAGATATATTAATTTTTGTTTCTCCCGAGTTTGTAACTAAAAGCCAAAGTCACTAATTCAAAGTTTTTAGAAGAATCTTATATCAAAAGGTTTTTGAGATGACGTTATACATTTTTTTTAAGAAAAATACTTACTCCTGATTAGGTGAGAAATTTATCCTCACCGCTAACATGGACTGATCAACTTAGTTCCCACCAGAAAGTTTAAATATGATTATTCCTAAAAAGAAAGTGTGAGACTTATAATTATCATAATTACTTTTCACATGTGGTGTAAGCTGATTTGTTCACATTTGTAATGAAGAGAAACTCATCCTCAATCAAGAGCTAAGTATTGTTCTCATGTAAGAGTTACAGATTTCCTAACTAGGGAATTTTTGTGCAAACAGAAGATTTGATTGCAAATAATTTTTAAGGTGTAATGAGTAAATTGATAAAATAAAACTATGTTGAGAGAGTGATTGTGAACTACTCAAAAAGTGAGTGATTTGTACATCAACCAGTTGGATCACTGATAAGATTCAACACAATGCATAATACACTTCTAACATGGGTTCATGTCCTCATAGTTGCTTGTTGGAATTAAACATATTCATGTTCTCCACTTTGAGCAGTAAGCCTAACATTAGGCGTGAACAAAAATACGACAAGGTGTGCTACAGATGTAGTGTGAGTACTCTAAGATAACATTCCATACGGATTTCTCGAATAACATATCATGAATCATATTTCCCATCATCAAAGGATGAATTTGCATAGATTTCTATGGTACTGGTACAAAATCTGTAAAAAATGGAATTAAAAATCTATTTTGAGGTGCCATTTTGAGGCTCGATTTTGAGTGAGACCCATATCTTATGTTTGATTGGTCATGACAGATTTGTGTTCTCCATGAAAATTTCTATATAGTATAGTCATGTGGTCACAAAGGTAATTGAGTGAATGAGAAATTGATGCTCAAACTACACTTAGTGGAGTTGAAAAATTTGTAGGAAAGTATAATAAGATGACACTTTGTCTCACATTGAAAAATGATTGAGACTCATTCTTACACATACACACACGATTTCCCTCACCAAGTGCATAACCATGTATAGGCAAGATGCTCTCTTACGCGCCTTCGTAGAGTGGTGCAGATCTATGGTCCGTCAAAGTGAGGTATCCTCCTCTCTCGATCACGACTCACTCAATCTTTGTTCTTCGTTTCCATTCTTCAGAGTGATAGAGTTTAAGTACAAGTCAATTCAGCATAGCAGTTTTAGTTATGCACATTTTTCTATTCGTTTCATCGTTGCATCTTGGGAGACATAACCAATATCCTTGAGCACCCACCGCCGATCTTTTTTAAGGTCAGTAAACTTGATACATAAGCCTCGACTTTGTTCGTGATTCTAGAGTTTATCCTTCATTTCATTCAATAATTTTCATCTTCATGATTATCGTAATTTAGCATTTTAATATTGTTATTTCATTGTTGTAATTTTTAGATTATATGTTCGTTGTATTGTCTGTAGTTTCAATTATATAAATGAATGTCACATATAATGTGTAATACCATATTGCATCTACCTTTGGTTCACCCCATGCAATCAAAAGGTAGATACACTAATATCGTACCCGAACCGATCGAAAAAGTGAGTTCATTTACATTTTAGATTATATTTAACAATCGAGTTGTTTTTCCACTAATATTGGAATATTACATGTTAAGACCCTATTTTTTTAATAAAATTTGATGACTTTTTTTGATAAATTTAGCGTCTGCTATATGGTCAAGCTAAAACATCTTGGTAGAATGTAGGTTAATATCAACGTTAGAATGCTACTTGTTAGGCCAGTAAAAAAGTTCTGCTATATTATAATCTAGAAAGATCAACTTAGTTTGTGTCTTAAAAAAGCACATTTCGCTAAAAATTAAAGGGTTACTTTGAATAATATATACTTTAGATAATCTATCTATTTTATTTCCTTTTTCAATACATTTATCAAATCAAATAAATTTGACGGGTAACATTTTTCAAATAAAGTGTCGTATTATAAATTTGACAGAATCAAAATGCTTACTTAAGGCGTTCAAGAAAAAATGTCCAAAAAGTGTTTCCATTTGCTTACTACCATAACACATCTTCTCTATTTTTTGCTTCTTCTCTATTTTCACTTATTCTCTAGTTGACTTTTTTTATTTTTCTTCAATGAAACTGCCTGAGTGAAAAACCGGTGGCACTGCATCTTCTTCTTCAGTGTGAAAACTAGATTGTGGTTTTTCACGTGTTCTGAATTTAGTATGCCATTGCTTCTTCAGCGAGACAGTGACTTATTCTTCAGCGAGACGGACTCATTCTTCTTCAACCAGACACACTCAAGTACTCATTCTTCTCTTCTTTTAAACGCAAAAAAGAACTCGTCGTACCATTCTTATTCTTTTGTAGGGATGTCAAAATCCTTCGTGAATCCCCGAACCCATGAGGACCCGCCCATAATAGATTGAGGTTTTGGCGAATAAATGGATGAGGAGATAAGTATGGGTTAATCATTAATAAACTTGCGCTGGGTATGTAACAGGTATGAATATGATAGTCTCCAACCCATCACCTGCTCATTCCCACTCTATTTATTTATATTTATATTTTAATATATTTTTTACATATTAAACTTATAAGTTCTCACTTCCGAAAATTACAAAAAACAAAAACGTATATATAGCATGATATAATTTAATTGTCCATTATAATTGGCATTCCATTTACCTAGATCCCTAACACTAGTTTTGTTAATTACCCTAGATCCCTAACTCTCGTAGCCGTCAAATTTTGTTAATTGTCCGTCTCACTTAGCCGTCAAAGCCAAAGGCAATTGTCGATTGAAAGACAAAGCAATTGTCAATTGAAAGAAAAGGCCATTGGCAACAGTCTTTTGGATCTCTTTCAATGGTGTTTTTGACGAAAGAGAGTAATAGAGGTAAGCTTTTTTTGCTATTTCCTAGTCTGAACTTTGAACCTTTTATTATGTACGAATACAAATATAGAATATTCCATCGAAAACAAGTATCATATGTTTAATGAATAAAAAAAAATTTTAATGAGTATTTAATAAAAAGTTTCAACAAATCACAATCCGGTTTATAACCCATGCTTTGCTATTAACTACATATTTATAGGTAAGGTATGTTCATGGAACAATCAAGAAATAATAATGTAACTAATGTTCCGACTCTCGAACCTTAACCTCAATCCCTTGATCCAGATTCTATTAATAAAGTCTCCTCACCAACGAGTAGCATTCCAACTCAGATTAATGTAGACCTAACATATAGTCCTACGACTTTTGGTGATGATGTGAATGTGAAAAGAAAACTCACCTCGGTTGTATTGAATCACTTCAAAAGAATTAAAATTGAGGGGGAGATAAGGTAGTATGCAACTATGCTCCAAAAACTTATCTGGTAAGAGTAAGAATGGGACTAAATACTTGCATGATTACTTTAGCAGATGTCCCTTACGAAAACCTTGAGACATTAGACAAGCAATGTTGGTTCCTTCCAAAACGAATGATGAGAAACACACCCTTGAAACATATAACTTTGACCCAGAAGTTGCAAGGCAAGAGTTGGTGACCATGATTATTTTGCATAAATATCCTATTTCTATAGTTGAACATAAAGGTTTCAGTAGGTACTCCAAAGCTCTCCAACGAATATTTAATATGGTCTCTAGAAACACAATAAGATGTGATATTTTGAAAATCTCTGACGTGGAGAAGGCCAAAACAATGAAGTTAGTGGAGGTTGATTTACCAGACATGTGGACTGCCATGACAGTTACATGTCACTTCATAGACTACTCTTGGGTCCAAGGAAGCCGACTTTTGAGGTACTAATATTTAAATATAATGCATTAAGTGATATTTCCATAGTTTTGCTTGTTTTATAATGATTTTTCCATATAAATCAGGCTTATGTATCTGCCTTGTTCCCACTCTATTGAGACAATTTCTGATGTATTAATGGAATGTTTGTTAGATTGGAGCGTTATATGAACTCTTACGATGTATTATGAGTGTCTCTACCAAGAACGTATCATGAAATGTCACCACTCAGGGGCACCCCTTGGGATGTTGTCACCGAGGTGCACCTCATGGGGTGCCGCCAGTAAGATGCACCATTGAGGTGCCGCCACTAAAGTACCCATGGGGGTCGTCCTCATGGTAACACCATTGATATCACCCTCATGGGTGTACCATGGAAGTGCATTGATCACTCTCTATAATGCAACTTGTAGACACACCACTACACTATCACAACAAGTCATCACATCACAAACCACCAAGTCAAGTGACAAAGACTTAGGTGAACGTATGGTTGCCTAAGAACGTTCGAGAGACTATGGACTGGCAGGATTAGGGGTGAGGCTACGTTGAACTAGGAGGGGGACATACCTCCTCAGTACGACCACTCTAGACGTTAAAGGTGTGCACCCTCACACCTTCGGGAGGGGTTTGTTTGAGAGAACCTTTATAAAGGAGGAGTTGGGTGAACACCGACGTTGCGCCTCACCAACTAGACGTGTTCTCCCTAGATCATGGTCATTACACAAAGACCCACATGGTGCCACCCGATTGGCTCATGTGTAATCCTCCTCTTACTCACTTAAGCATGATCAGTCAACTTAGGTGACGCGATTTGATTGGTGGGCTTGCAACTAATCAAGGGATTAGTTGCAGTGGTCCCCCCTCCTTTTTTTCACCTATAAAAAGAGGACTCCTCCTTTATTTGAGGGGATAAGAAATTTAGAGAGAGAAGCTCCCACTTTAGAGAGAGAAGCTTTCATTTCTAGAGTGAGAAACTCACACTTTTAAGGAGAGAGAGCAAGCATTTGTCATCACCATTGAGTGTCTAGAGTGCTCCCCCTTCACCTCCCGACGTCCTCCCCGATGTTCTCAGGTGTTGTTTCGGTCACGAACTAGGACTAGACCACTCATGTACCTCACTCATGTGACACCCTTGCATCTACATTTGGCGATTTCACTAGGGAGAGAAGCTCCCATTTTAGAGAGAGAAGCTCTCATTTCTAAAGTGAGAAACTCTCATTTCTAGAGAGAGAGAGAGAGCAAGCATTTGTCACCACCATTGAATGTCTAGAGTGATCCTCTTTCACCTCTCAGCGTCCTCCCCGACGTTCTCAGGCATTGTTTCAGTTACGAGCTAGGACTAGACCACTCATGCACCTCACCCACGTGACACTCTTGCATCTACAAACACTGATCGTAAGTTATCTACTAATGATTGTGTCATCCAAATTCTTTTAGAGAAGCTTTCATGTAATTCATTAATGCTGGGTGGGAAATTATTTCATATACATTGTTGTGCACATATACTAAATTTGATAGTGAAAATAGATTAGAAGTGATTTCTAAAGGCATTGAGATGAACCGAGATAGTGTTTGCTTATTGGTCTGCAACACTAAAAAGAGTAGAAAATTTTGAAAATTTTGAGGAAACTGCTCGCCAATTAAGCATTTCAAGTACCAAGAAGTTGGTTATTGATTGCAAAACTATGTGGAAACCTACATATTTGATGTTCAATAGACTGGTCTATAAAAGTATTTTCTTTCATTTGAAGCAACGAGACTCACAATATAGATGTGTACCTCATAAAGAAGACTGGTTGTTCGCGAAAGAGATGTGTTAAATTGAAGTTTTTGTGACAGAAATATTTTTAGGAACTCGGTATCCAACAACCAATATTTTCTTTCCAAAGATTTATCAGATGAGATTAGAAATTTTTTAATGGCTCACATCTAGCTATGATGAGATAAGTACAATGGCCTCAAACATGATTGATAAGTTTGAAAAATATTGGAACGTGATTCATGTAATAATGGTTGTTGCAATTGTTTTGGATACCAGGATTAAGATGAAATTGATTGCGTATTATTTCCCAAAGATTTATGGTGACGATTCATCATCTGAGATATAACGAGTTAAGAAGATTTGTTATAAGATGGTGAAAGAGTACCAACAAAGATCTAAATTGGATGATGAAACTTCTAATTTTGATTCTTTAATTCCTTCCACTGGATTAGATTCCACGAAGAAGTAGATCCATTATTGAACTTTGATTTATTTGTTAGTAATATCGTACTACTGAAATTGTTAAATCAGAGTTAGACAAGTATTTGGATGAATCAGTCTTACCCAGAAGTTCAAATTTTGACATACTGGCATGGTGAAGGATTACATATCCTACTTTGCAAGATATTGCTAGGGACATTTTGGCAATTCCTATATCTAATGTTGTTTTTGAGTTTGCTTTTAGTATTGATGGTAGATTTGTCAGTCAACATCAAAGTAAACTTCATCCGGAGATAATAAAAGCTATGATGTATGCTTAAGATTGGTTATGGGATGAAGTACATGGTAAGAAGTTTTTTATTTTTAATATATGAGCCAAAATGTTTTAATTTTACCTATTTACTCTCTATCTTTTTCTAATATAATAGATTCATGTTCAAGTAAAGATGAGTGTTTCACATCTCATAAAGTAGATATTGATGAGAATGAGGTAAATCAAAATGTTATAATTTGTAATAATTTTACTTGTATATTTGATTTCTTATTTTATTACTAAATAATGTATATTTTTTCTTCATCATGTAAGATGAACTATTCGGAGCGGATTCATGAGAAAGAGACTTAGACAAATTATATTAATGGGGAAAAGATTATGAAATAGCTTTAGTTTAGCTTAAACATTTTCATTATGTAGTGTTTTTTCTTAATATATTTGAAGTATTATATATTATTTCATTTGAAATATTTTAATATCTTTCTACATTTTTAATTAGATATATTTCTCTCTTTGTCTCCTCTCTATATTGCTTATGAAATTATTAATTTTAATTTTTTAAGAAATTCTACACAGATTCAAGTATAGAAGAATAGACGGAGAACTCATGGGTAACCCGCTCTTAATGGGGATTGCCCATCCCCGCCCTCTCTTCAATGGGAATGGGGCGGCGATGGGGTATCTTTTCGCTGATGTTAAGATTTTCTGTCTATTGGCTACTTGAAGGTTCAAGTAGTTGTTTATGACTACTTGAACCTCTCAAATAGTTATTTTGGTTCTGACAGTAAACAATCTAGTGACTAGATGACTACTTAAACCCTTCAAATAATGATTTTGATTATGACAATAAGCAATTCATTGACGAGGTGACGATTTGAATGGCTCAAGTAGTTATTTATGACTTATAAAAAAATAGTTATTTATGACTACTTGAATGGTCAAGTAGTCATTTTGATTATGACAGTAAGCGATACGTTGATAAACAAAATAACTATTTGAGGGTCAAGTATTTACAAACAATTACTTGAACCCTTCAAGTAGTCAATAGATAAAAAATCTCAGCATTAGCAAATGATAGAAATTATCACAAGCATCAAATAATCCAGTGATGAAGATTATAATCATCAAGAAGGACAATCTAATCCTAAACATATCTAATTTCCCAGAACCCACAACCATATGAATAACAACTATCTTCTTGTAAGAACTTCAAGCTGAAACCCAAAACTCACAACCATTTAAATTGATAATTATAATATTAAATTTCATTTTATATAAAGCAAAGAAATGCTTTAGAGTAGGCAATTTTCCCCAAACCCCAGTATAGAAAAAAGTTCCAATTTTGTATAACTCTAGACAATTTCCCCCAACTTCTAGTACAAAAAAAGTTTCGATTCTAAGATAACAAGGAAAGAGGACGAAAGAAGAAAAATAAGAATGCTACAACGAGTCTTTTTTTACGTTTGAAAAAAGAGAAGAATGGGTAACTGAGTGCGGGGCGTTGAAGAATAAGAAGAAGAAGAATGAGTATGTTTTGCTGAAGATGAAGAAGAAGGAATGAATTATCGTCTCGATGAAAAAGTCGGGTTGCACTGAAAAAGAAGAAGCATGGTCATGAATTTTTCACTCAAGCGATTTTGTTGAAGAAGAATAAAGGTAGAAGTGAAATAAAGAAGAAACAAAATAAAGATGAAGCAAAAACATAAAAAAGATGAACAGGAGACACTTTATTTGAAATACGTTAATAGTTAAGTTTGTTTGATTTGATAAGCGTACAGAGAGGGGAAAAAAGAGAGATTATTGAATATATGTTTCTTAATTTTTTTTAATTTTTCTTAATTTTGAGAAACGGTATATAATTTCAAAATAAACTCAAAATTAAAGGAGTTACTAATTCCGTCTTATTTTTTTGTCAGTGTTTTTTTCTATACACCGCAATTTCTCGTGTTTCGTCCACTCACACAATGTCACTACCACAGCATTACCCTGACCAACTTCAACTCCAAGACCTCCCACCAGTACTGGTTCTTGGTCCACCATTGTCATTCCCTTTCTTGGAATCAAAATTTTCCCACAAATTCCATTTCCTCAAACCATGGGAATCCCAACTCCCTCTAGAACAATTCATTTCCACCCACGCAAGCTCCGTGCAAGCCGTGGTCAGCGGTGGCTCTCTGTCAGTGACCGCCTCCATCGTCCGCTGCCTCCCGTCGCTGAAGCTTATCGCAACCACCAGCATGGGCGTCGATCACGTTGACGTGGCAGAGTGCCGGAGGCGTGGAGTGGCCGTGGTCAACGCTAGTAATACGTTTGCTGAAGATGTTGCGGATATTGCTGTAGGATTATTGATTGATGTGCTCAGGGGAGTTTCCGCTGCAGATCGGTATGTAAGGCAAGGGCTTTGGTGTACTAAAGGGGATTTCCCTCTTGGTTCCAAGGTGATAGTTTCTTTGTGATTACTTGTTCCTTGAGATTATGGACTTGGTTTGAGTCAAAGATTGTAAAAAACAAATTATTTGTGCTGAACTTTTATTCGAGGAGCATTTCCATATCTGTTGGTGTTGAGAACAACGGAACCCACGTATCTCCGCATTTAGCCTAGGCCGGCACGTTTTAAACTCATCATACTCCCCATTCTAACCAAGGCAAGTCGCACACCTAACAATTCTCGTCTCGAGCAAAGGACTACACCGTTCCTCTATTCAATCTCCTCTCAATCGATCATCCACCCATTCATCTTCATCACCATGAAGGATCACCGCTCCATTAAGGTCAACCCTTCGTCACTAAGTTGGGTTATACGCCTTACGTGAAGGCATTGGAGCTCTATCATTCTCGAGAGCTTGCACTATCAGGTCAACTTCTCTCCACCAAGTCGGGAGACACGTCTTACATGAAGCATCATAGCACCACTGCATCCCTTGAACTTAAACACAGATTTATCGCGAGTCAAGACATCTGAGAATTTTCTCCACAGGACTAAGTCAGGAGCATGGCTCTGATACCGTTTGTTGAGAATAATAACTCTTCTGCTTTGGGCCTAGACCCGCATGGTTTTGCTTTTGGACTATACTCAATCGCATATCAATGGAGATACTGTTTATACTTATAAACTCATTATTCTTCCCACTTCTAATCAATATGAGATTTTGATCAAATACCTAACAGATAGTTACTCCGAATCTTTAAATTCAACAAAAAATAATAATAAATTGAACAGGAACAATAATTCTTAGTTCCACCAGTTAAAGAACACCGATTATTAGTTTCCTACTTGAAATTTAGTGTGGATTGATTCACCATTTTGGTCATGTGGAAGCGAAGGCAGAACAATCAACGAAGTCCAAGTTCATTACTTTATATTGGTTGATCGAATCACGCCAGTACGTTCAGTTTTATGATAGGGATCGTCAATTCTATAGAGAGTAGATTGATATGTAATGGCTTGGTTTTTGACATACTAAGAACAAAAGAGAACTGGATGATTAAACTGAGGGCAGAGTTTATAACATAAAAACTCTATGGTGACCCACAGTACAATAGAAATGACCCTTATAACATTGATTGTTTTGTCATTTCTAAAATTTATATAAGTTGTGTTGTGTTTTTTGCCAGGATTTAATATTGAGGGCTTTGTTTGAAATTTCAGTTGGGAGGTAAGCGAATTGGGATCGTTGGCTTGGGAAACATAGGCTCAGAAGTTGCTAAAAGGCTGGATGCGTTTGGATGCGTTGTCTCATACAACGCAAGGAAGGAGAAACCATTTGTTGCATACCCTTTCTACTCAAATGTCTGTGACCTTGCAGCTAACTGTGACGCACTCATTATTTGTTGTGGATTAACTGACAAAACCTACCATTTGATCAATAAGGAAGTGATGCAATCGTTAGGAAATAATGGAGTCATTATCAACATTGGTCGTGGAGCTGTTATTGATGAAAAGGCATTGGTTGAATGTTTGTTGAAGGGAGAGATTGGGGGTGCTGGATTAGATGTGTTTGAGAACGAGCCTCATGTTCCTTCAGAGCTTATGCGTTTGGACAATGTCGTGTTGTCACCGCATCAAGGTGCTGCTTCAACAGAGTCTTTAATGGCTATATGTGAACTCGTGGCGGCAAATTTGGATGCATTCTTCTCAAACAAAACCTTAGTATCTCCATATGTGGATGTTTGAAACACATTTTCTGTTGTTTATGGTAACTATAGCATAATTTCTTTTGACTATCATGACTCAGGTTCTCTTGTTCTAAAATGACAATAAGCCTTTTTGAACCTTTTCATATGCCATGTCACTTCGTCACTTTTGCTAGGGCCTAAGAGTAAAGGCTTTCTTAACCAGGATAACACTATTGGAAGCAATTTTCTTCATACTAAAGTCAGTTTTTCTGATATATCAATTTGGAATCATTCATGAAGCAAAAAATTGCATAACTGAAGGCTGGTGATTTTATTTACATTCTATCTCAGGAGAATGAACGGTACTAAGGATGTTTTCTGTAGTGCTTTTGCCTAAAGGCACTTTCGTAGATTTGTATGATTTGAATAACATTGTTTTAGTTGACAATTAGTTTACATCTATATCTGTTTGAAGTACTTGTGTATAATTATGAACATATTTCTTTATGAAGCATTTTGAGAAACACTTCAATAGGTGATTTTTTAGTAGTGCCTCTAAGCACTATAAAGTATTTCAAACAAAAATTGTCTGTGAAATAGATGCTTGTAAGTTAAAATGGCATTCTTTTATGCATGAAAGTACTTTCAAACAAAAAGTAGTCTCACAATAGTCCTAAAATGTTGAACTGATCAACAATTCAACGAAGGCAGACGACGTTGAATAACATGTGGTACTATCTGAAGGAATTTTCTTCATACTAAAGTCACAGTTTTTCCAATATTTCAATTTGGAGTCATTCATGAAGCAAAAATTTGCATAACTGAAGGCTGGTGATTGTACTTTACAGTCTATCTCAGGAGGATGAACGATACTTAAGGATGTGTTATGGAGTGTTTTTATCTAAAAGCACTTTCTTAGATTTGTACGATTTGAATCATACTGTTTTGGTTGACAATTAGTTTATATCTATATTTGTTTGAAGTACTTGTGTATGATTTTGAAAATATTTATTTATGAAGCATTTCGAGAAACTCTTCAATAGATGTTTTTTTGAGAAGTGCCTCTAAGCAGTACAAAGTATTTCAAACAAAAATATCTGTGAAATAGATGCATATAAGTTATAAAGGCATTCTTTTATTCATGAAAGTACTTTATTTGAAAAGTAGTCTCTCTATAGTCCTAAAATGTTGAACTGATAAACAATTCAACGAAGGAAGACAAAGTTGAATAACATGTAGTATTATTGGGAGGTCTAGAGTACGTGGTATGACTTAGCAAGAAGCAGTTCATGGTAATTTGCTTGGCTCATAACAAATAATTTTTACTCAGATAGTTGGATCTCAGTCTTATTCAAACAGATTGCTTTGTCGTCTCTCTAAGTTCCGGTTCCATATTAGTGGTTCTCTTATCACTGTTCTAATTATATTTCCTATCATCCTCCAAATTAAACTTTGATTGAAGACAACTAGACTAAGGAATCTTTATCCTTTGAGTATGTGCTATCTTATTCTTATGGGCAATGGATATTGAGAAGATATATGAACTTGCAAGAAGATTTTATGACCTGGGATAGAGTGGAACTGCCTCATCCCTTTCAGAGCAATTTACCCATTTTAGTTTCAAAACAGCATTGGGGAGAGGGAGAGCATGTAACCATATGCTTAACATATGGTTCATTCAAGCAGGTTGCAGTGGCAGAGATAAGGATGGTCATAATTGACGTACCTTGTCCAATACCGGCGATACTTTTTCATTGCCAATTCCAGCCAAGGTTTCATGTTACCATTGTAGTGTATGACTGCTGCATCCTTGATCTTTGATCGATCAATGCTTGGATTGTAGCCTAAACCAAGCAAATGCCATGACCTCTCAAGTGCACGCGTCAGGCCATAAAACGAAATCAAGCCTGGAGGTAAAGTTCCAAGCTTCCACAGTAACCTCTCTTCATTCTGACACGAGCACAGATAAAAAAAAGAAAGAAAAAATCAACAATTTCGTGAATAAGATTTGTCAAAAAATGAGAAAAGAATCAACTTGTTAATAACTAGAAACAAAGAAAATGGTGTTGTTGAAGAAGGGTGAGAGATGCTAAGGGCGGAGAGAAAAGGATAAACTCACTGCGTTCTGCCATTTATGGTATATGCCAGTTACATCCATCTTTTTCCACTCTTTGAGGTCAAATGTGTTCATCCCATATGCCCAAGTGCGTGCATTTGGATCAAAATTTATGGCAATCAGCGGATTTGAGAAATTAAGGTAATTGTCAAAGCGGTGAAAAGTTTCCCTACACATTTCCACCGCTCCATTGACTTTTCCATGAAGATCCAGTCCACAATCCGGTCAAGTCTTGCTGGACAACAATGTCATCATCCAAAAACAAGATCTTATCCAACTTAGGATAGATTTGAGGTAGGTAGAATCTCAGGTGATTGAGCACTGAGAGATACTGCGGATTCCTGTACTTCAAGTGAGAAGCATCGTGAGAACAAGTGTTTGAATGCCTGCCTTTGAAATGATACTCTCTCATGGCAGCAGATTCAAGCTGCCACAGCACTGGGCAGTTGGAAGAGTTAAACCACGTTAAGTCATCAACATTTTGAACTTCGATAGTGCCTTTTCCAGGAGGATTTAACAGAAACCACATATTCATAGCTCCAAAATTAAGCTTGTCTGTAACAAGATGGAATACATGTTTCTCAGGCTCCTGCAATTCACCCAAGAATTATATCAACTAAAAGCCTACAGAAAGCAGACGACCTCTAAGAAATAAAAATTGCTAAACTATACGACTCCAAGGAGTAGTTTCGCCATAGTGGGTTATCAACTCTAACTAATCTCTCTTTCCCAGCAATCAGAACCAATGTAACTGAAATTGCTACCAAGGATTCATAATGTCGCATGAATTTTTCTTTGTAGACTTCTATCATACCAAAACTAGGGGAGAAAACTCAACTCAAATGATGCCCACTTGGAAATATTTTAGTTTTAAGAAACATATACCTATGATGTCAAGACTACAACAGTTGAAAGAAATACGCCATTAAAATTGTCTTATATGCATAAAGTTTCTCCAAAGACTACACAGAAACTTGAGATGCTGGCAAAAGATCAGAAAGTTTAGTTCACCTTAGCATTCATAATTGTTGAGTTCACCACAACTGATCCTCCCAATACATTGTCAGAAAATATGGCGTAATGATAAAAATTTGGATTTTCAAAATTCTCACTTCTTGGGAATTTCCTCTTCTCTGGAGGAAGAAGGTAGAAGTCAACAGTTAGGCGCATTGACGAGCAATTGATTTCTTTTGGAATAGCCTTGACAGCTAAATGACTGAGAAATGTGCTCTTCTTTTTCAAGCTTCGAACTTGTTCATCAGCTGTTTGTAGCATTGCTCTAAGCTTCCGAGTGAACAACTTGCACTGGGTAAAGGCAATAGGAGGAGTGAACCCGACCACTTCACGCTGAGGTTCATAAAGGATCCGGCCTCCTTGATCCTCACCCCAACGCCAACGCATGAGTTTGGTGCTCCCCATTAACCGCTCAAATCTTGTGCTCAATGAAGTCCCGGTACCTTCTTCTTGGAGCTAGGCTCAAACTCGTCCACATCTCCTGTCCAAACGATCATCTCCCGTCGTCCTTCCGGCTTGCTATCTCTTTATCTCGAATCCCTCGTGATGGTAGGACTCTCTTGCTGATGAAAGAGTCTGGTCCATACCTTTAATTCTCTCGAGTACACTAGAGAAAAGTAAGATAGGGAACGTGTTGAAAAAAGTTTCTTTAAAATCTTTCTGTTTGGTTTTCTCATTCCTTTGGATCAAACTTGAGGACAATCTAGGTTATACCTGTGATGCAATTTAGCACCAGCACTTGCCTCCCCCAAAGAATGCTTCATCTTTTTGAGCTGAGCTTGGAGTTCCTTTTTCAGCACAAACTTCTTCTACATATGTGCTATACTTGAGTATACCCTTGCCATTATAATCTGATCCTGCATATGCCGCACGCTTAATTCTGATGTCTCACTCTCATCATCTTTCCTCCATATGTTGTATTTGTCGATAACCAAGTGGCCAACTGATTCAGAGCGCTCCACAACTGAATTTTCATTTTGTAAATCTGCAGCTTTATCCCTGTGAGCTGACTCCATTGCACGGTCTTTCTTAATAGAATCTCTCAACCGCTGAAGAAATTATCATGAAAAAGAAAAAGATTAGTCAGGCACAAAAAAACATAAATCATATTGTGATATGCACACTTGCTTGTGCGCATGCATGAGTATATAGATAAATAAATAAAAAATTATCTCATGTCAGATACGATGTGTCTGTATGTGTTGTGTGGGTGTATATATTTTGTATATACGTATGCAAATATAAGAAGCGCAATGCACTTAAGGGTGATATTACCCTTCACGCTGGTATAACACGATTATTCATAGATTGGGAATAATCATCTGCATATGACAAGTACATTAGCAAAAGACAAGATATTGACATGAGAAGCATAATCCACATTGAAAATGTGTGCAAATAACCACATGTATATTTATACCCTTTTCTCCTACGCTTTTATGTTCAAGATCTAAAGCAGCTTGGTTTGGCTACAAATAGGATCATTATCCAACACATATCAACGGATCAGAAGCAATTATGTGACACTGATAAATAGAAGCAATTATGTGACGGAAAACACAGAAAGTCCTTCCATTGTAAATATACTAGCATCACAAGCTAACCTCATATGTAAAATCAACTGAAGTATCGGTACCAACCCCTTCCATTGCCGCAGATATGTTACTCCTTCCATATATGCCAAGACTCGAAAGTCCCACAGCACTCATGCTGGCTGCAATAGCATCTAGTACCTGTAATGTATCTGTAATTAGTATGCCATATTGTTACGAACCCACAAAGTTCATAAAGCTACTGATGCTCATAAAATTTAGTAATACATATTAAAGAAACCATCACAAAAAATCCACATTGAGAAGGGCTTTCACATGTTGCGATGCTGGCCTTCTTCTCTACTCTACCATCTGTAACACTTGATTATAGTACTGATAGTAAAGCATTCATGAAAATGCATCCATAGTCTGTAACGTAACAGAAGCATGATAGAAATATACCTGTTTGCTAGGACCACTTGCACTAATATTTGAATCTGCAAAAAAGAAAAAAAGGGACTAGAGAGATTAAGATAATTTCAACAATACAAACTTGACAGATGACCACCATCAATGAGGACAAATACACTTTTGTACTTTCACCACTTTTCGGTCGACCGTTATACATAATGCACGCAACCAGCGAGCTATTTATTTAAATTCAATTTATATTATGCACCAGATAAAGTTAAATCTGATTACATACAGGTGCATTTAACAAGAGATCGGAGATACTTCCTTGTCGAGGGAAACCACAGCTTCTCTAATTGGGCAGTAACGCAATGTTGTGTAGGACAATTTCTGAAACACAATGGTACCAGCAGAACTCTAACAAAAGAGGTATTAATAACAGAGATCCTAATGTTTCTCATTCTCAGTTGATGAGGAACATCTTATTCACCTACATTCATAATAACCTTTACATCAAACAAACACAATCATAATTATCAAGTATCATTCTGAATACATCCCTCTTGAAACATCTATGAAACAATATACAAAGCACAATGCACGAATCATATTTTCGGCAACGTTTGAATTCCGTCAGTTCTAAATGCAGCCTGGCTTTCATTTTTGTGCTTAGACAAAACATAGGCTCACAAGTCACGACCGACTCGCACGTCTTGAAGAAGTTGATTGCAAGCAAATTGTGATTTGTTTCTGACGATTCTTCCTCGAAATTCATTAGAATTAGTACTTAATCTTGATTCTCGAGAAACTACACCACAGTAGGAATTGGGAAAATCATATAGAAGGAGGATCACAGTGACGGAACTCACCAAAAGCTAGGATACCTCGGGCAACGAAGACGATTATGGTAGCGCAAACGGAGGAGAACGTGAGAAGCACAATACGACCACCTCTGTTCCCGTGGTTAGCCGTACCTGATTTCAATCCCGTCCTCAACGCCATTGCAGGAGAAAAAAAACTACCTACACAGAAACATCTCCGTCAAGACACTCCGCGAGAGATCCAGCGCGAGCTATAGCTATAAAAAAACGAGACAGAATCATGAGGAATGGGGATCTCGCTCAATAGTGTCAACTGAAAGTTGAACAATTGAAATTCACTGTATAAAGTGAGAAAAAGGAAACTGAACTGAATGGATCCCCGCGCGCGCGCGACTTTTGTATACTCGTTAACTCGCTTAGAAATTGGACGATTTTTTAGTATTCTGACGTACGTTTAGAAAAAAAATAATTAAAATATAATATTTTTAAAATTAACTCTAAAAATAAGGTAGAATGGTACACATAAGTTGAAAGTGTCTTTGTAAAAGATGCATTCATAATGGCGTGGTCACAAATATGAGGCCCCGTAGAAAATCATTTTTTGTAAAGATGTCTTAATAGCGGAAGGCGTCTTTTATAAAGACGCATTTAACACTACCTTTAAAAATCGTGGTACAGAAAGCAGAAGCTGTTCTTTCTCAGCCTTATCCCCGCGAACACTCTTCCCCGCCGTCGATTGTGGTCGGAGTTTACTGTCATTTCACCAGCATTACACCCTCTCACTCTTATCTCACTCTCATTCACAAAAAAAAAATTCTCAATCTCTCAAATCACTAGTAAGAACTCCCCAAACCCTAAGTATATTTCTAACTCCTTTGATCTCTTAAATTTGTTCTTCAAATCTTGAAATTATTCATTGTTTATTATGTTGTATGGATATGTTTCATCACTTTTGTAATATCTCTCTTTAATCTCTCTCAAACCCTAGAGTTTTCATGTGTTTTGGGTTTTCAAATTTTAGATGCATTTTCTCAATTATGTGATGTTAACTCTTAATTTGTAAAATTTTATTTATGAATGGGTTGATATATTATGAAATTGTATTTATTAACTTTGAATTTGTAGATTAATTTATAAAATTCTTAGATCTAGTTCTGAAACTATTGTATATGGCTTAATAGGTTGAAAAATGGAGGAAAGGCATATGGTAGTTTTATGTTACATGAATGGTAATATCGTAATCGGTGCAAATGGAGTTTTTTATGATCAACCTTCAATGAGAGAAATTGTAATTCATAAGAAGATTACTCTTAACAAGTTATATAATACTTTATGTGAAGCCTTGTCAATTGACCGTCTACATTGAAATTTGGACATAGTTTATCGTTATCCACTTACTCTTTGTGCTGGGTCACTCAACTATGTGGAATTTTCGATAAAAATGATAATGATGCTCATGTGATGTTTACTATTGTGCTTCAAATTCCTCTGCTAAATACAATTGAGTTATATTTAACCAAAAATGCTAGAGATGTAAGAGGTCCTAGCATAAACTTGTATAATGACAATATCTGTGGAGTTGAGGTACACGATAGTGCAACAATTTCTTCTCTATTCCATGACAATGACATATATCTTACAGTACAAGAAAATATACCTAGTAGTAGTTATTTTCCATATGAAGATGCAGATGCTCATGATATTCATGTGAATCCATCTAGCCCTCCACGTAGCTTCTTCTTGGTAGAGTTTGAGGATAAATTCTTGTAATGTTATTGATGAAGATGGTAACCAAGTTGAAGAGGATGATGTTGTGAACCCCTCAGCTGAAATACTCCAGCATGAACCCTCTTCACCATTCCTTGCTCAGTTGGATTGGGATACCGTAAATACAAAGTTAGATCAGATACTCATCCAACGTACTGAGATATGAAATGAAACAAATGAATTATAGAAAAGTTTACGTTTTAAAAGTAAGACAGGCCTTAAGTATGCTTTAAAAATATACTCGATACTCAGACATCAACATTTTAGCGTGTTAGAGTCATTGCCAAACCTTTGGGTTATAAAATGCAAGAAGTTTAATGAAGGTTATCAATGGAAAGTTTGTGTGTGTCATCGAAAATCACATAATATATTTGACATAACTCAATACACCGGACCTCACACATGTGGCTATCCAAGATTATCACAAGACCATTCACAGTTGGACTCAACATTGATTGCACGAAGTTGTAGGGTGTTGTGAAACGGGATCCAACTACATCTGTTGCAACACTTCATCAGATGGTGAAAGATAAAGTTCGATACAATGTGCATTATAGAAAGGTATGGGAAGCTAAATGAAAAGCAGTTATTAAAGTGTTTGGTGATTAGGATCAATCTTACCAGCAACTACCAATATGGTTGAATATGCTTGCAAAGTCAAATCCTGAGACTGTAGTTCAATGGAAAACACATAACGTCGGTGAACGGGGTAATGTAATATTCAGATATGTGTTCTGGTCTTTTGCTGCAGTTATAGAATGATTCAAATATTGTATACCAGCCATTCAAATTGATGGCACATTTTTTTATGGCAGGTATAAGCATAAGTTGTTGATTGCCACTTCGGTTGATTCAAACAGACGTATTTTTTCAATTGCTTGTGCTATAGTTGATGAGGAAACCATAGATAGTTGGTCATGATTTTTGTATTGCTTGAGGAGTTACGTTACGCAGAGGGAGGGACTTGTGTTAGTATCTGGCCAACATGCTGGTATAAAAGCTGCAACACATAATCAACAACTTGGGTGGTCAAAACCATTAGGCCATCATTGATATTGTCCGAGGCATGTTGTGAGTAACTTTAATGACAAATACAAGAACAAGGCTCTAAAAAATTTAGTATTTAGAGCGGGAATGCAACATCAGCAAAGAAAGTTTGAACTCTGCGTGGATGGAATGAAGAAAATAAGCAGTCAGTGTATACGCTTCTTTGATAATATTGAAAAGGAATAATGGAATCTAGCATTCGGTGGTGGATAGCGATATGGTTGGATGACAACAAACGTTGCAGAATGCTTTAACGGTGTACTAAAGGGAGCTCCCGTGTTATCAGTTATGACTTTGGTTGAGCTTATGTTTTATCACAGTGTGAATTGGTTTGAAAAATGGAGAAGTGAAGCTATAGATGCCTTAGTATGAGGTGAAATGTTTATTGTTTATGCTGTTGAGAAGATGAAAACTTGGGAAGCCATGGCTAGTTCACATGAGATCACAATTTTTTTATTGTGTATATGGGAGGTTCCTGAATTTTATAGGCTATATGGCAACCTTATAATGACATTATTCGTACACTTCCTAAATACTGCATCATGCACGAAGATATATGATAGTCTGTCTCTCCCCTCATTTACTTTCATATAGTGGAATGACATCAACCTGATCGTGTTCTAAGACAACTCGGTATGATTCAACGTGTGCCCGAGTCATGTGATACCGAAAGACAGTTGTAGGACATCGACTTAAGGGGGAGAAATGAACTAAATTGGGGCATCCAACATCAGGCATACATTGAAAGATGGGATGAGCGTAGGACACACATTGCTGGGGGCATGCGGATGAACATGGATATGACAGCTCATACACGTTATGGTATCAGAGAATCACACGACGATACATAACTCAACAGAAAGCATTATATGATTTAATGGTAATTTTTTATTAATTTATATCATTAATAGGCTTATATGGTAATTTAATAAGTAACTTATATAATATTTTTTATCTATGCAGACGGAGAGTCTGGACAATATTAACAATTTGACACTTGCTGTTACTGAGCCGTCTTGGATAATGTCTCAAATCTGTAATGTGTGTAAAACAGCCGCACAAGCAATAAGACAAGCGAATGCGGTTTATCAAGCTTTTTTGTCCTGAAGGCATGGAGTGCACAACTCATCTCAAAGAAGTCAACAAGAATTACACATGCATCGAGACAAACCATTAATGTCTCAGCAAGAATCATACAACCCGCCGATCTTTTATACGTTTGGAGGTGAGATCAGTGACAGAGGAGGATAAGCTGGTGCTACTGGAAGAGGTAGAAGACGTGCACGAAACTCCCCTATTGTGGAAGATGCTCCTATTGTAGATGAAGAAGACCCACCTATTGTCATAATTTTTAATGTTCATTATCCGTAGTAAAATAGTTTGTTATATTTAATTTTCTCTTCTCAATTATTTTTTAAGTTTATTTTCATCTTATCTTACGATATTATTTTTACCATCCCACAAACTATGATCACTTGGTACACCGAACATCCATAATGACAAATCTAATGAATATAACTTTTGGTTTGAAATAATATCATATTTTCAATTGAAAACAACACCACGTTTTCAAGTGAAATAATACCATTTTTTTAACAATGAAACAATACCACCTTTTTAAGTAGAGAAGTATATATTTTTATTTAACTCACTTTAGACGCAACATGATTATGGGTGGTAATCACAGTTAAAAACATAAGATATTTAATTACATGTTCATCACTGTGTATTGACTAATAATATTAAAAGTGGAAAGGAAATAAGATGATTTTTAGACAATTTTGGTCACCTGATAGTCATTATTTTCGAAAATAACCTTATATTATACATTTTTTATTTAATAATTAATTACTTTTAAAATTATAATAAATAAACAAAAATAAGCATTGACTTTTGAGATTTTTTTCACCACTGAATAAGTCAAATTTAAGTAATAAAAAAATTACCTTCTAATATAAAAATAATATTTAATAATTGATTACTTTTATAAATAAAGTTTAATTTTTATAATAACTCTGAAGATGATAGTAAAAGCCTTCAGTAAGTAACATTTAAGTTACAAGGAAAACTAAAAAATTCTACTAATTTAGCTTAAGTTATACTCTATTTTATTAAGATCTTAGTATAATTAATATGTATGTAAAAAATTACAAACAATAAGTCAGTCTGTAATAAAATAAAGCGGAATGTCAAGTCTAAAATGAAAATAAAGACATTGTTAAATAAAAAAATAAGTCTAAAATGACATAAAGAGGCTATAATTTTAAATAAATAAATAAATATNCCAAAATAAGCATTGAGTTTTGAGATTTTTCTCACCGCTTTATTGAATAAGTCAAATTCAAGTAATAAAAAAATTACATTCTAATATAAAAATAATATTTAATAATTTATTACTTTTAAAATATAGTTTAATTTTTATATCAATAACTTTGAATATGATAGTAAAAGCACTTCAATAAGTCACATTTAAGTTATAAGGAAAACTAAAAAATTCTACTAATTTGGCTTAAGTTATACTCTATTTTATTAAGATCTTAGTATAATTAATATGTATGTAAAAAAATTACAAACGATAAGTCGATCTGTAATAAAATAAAGCGGAATGTGAAGTCTAAAATGGAATAAAGACATTGTAAAATAAAAAACAAGTCTAAAATGACTTAAAGAGACTATAAATGTATATTAATATCTTACTTTTTTTATAATCTATGCTCTTAATTTTTTGCCTAAAAATATTATGTATGTTACTTAACTGGAATAATAATGTATTAATAACTAAAAATGACGTTATTTTTCACTATTGGCCACATAAATTAAAAAAAATAATATGATTTTTATAATTTTCACATAAACACGACATAATTATGAGTAATATTTTTAGCTAAAAATATCATGACTTTAATTACAACGCATCACACGTGTGTGTTGAATATTTTCAGAAAATGATAACCGAGTTCTCACCGGCGCTGAAAGATGCTGAAAAGAAGAAGAAATGTGATAAAAAACAAAGAGATATAGATTGAGTATTTTAGAAGTTTTCATTCAAAAAGTGTAATGATTACACTGCCCCTAATTTGATTTTTTTCTTTTTTTCTTTTATTTTCTAGCAATTGACACTCGTGTAAGGGCATTTTGATAGCTTCGATGTCTTAGTTTGAATTGATGGAGGGCTCGGGGTTTAAATCACCAAAAATTAGGGATTAGGTCTAGTTTAAGTATTGTAATTATTGATTTTTAGGTAATTAGCATAACTATAGTACCTAATTATATTTTCTCAAACTTCTGAAAACATTAGTTTATTGTCAAAATTGTTTAAATTTCTAGATTTTTCTAATTTATATATCATAAATGTCATTCATCATATATTTGAAATCATTAATAGACAATTTCAATAAATAAGAAATTTACATCCCATAAATTATAAATTTAAAAAAGTCATCACTCTTAATTAATGTAATTCGAACTAGCAAATATTGTTATTTTTAAAAAATATCTATCAAATCAATCAAAATATTTTTCTCTCATATTTCAAATATCAACAAATCTAATCAAATCTCTCTCTCTCTCTCAACACACACACAAACACACACACACACACACACATAATCATTGTTAGTATCTGTTTGATACTAACTCAGAATTTAACCTTGATGCTATTGCGATGCAGAAAACTGAAGAGCTCGAGTGAAAGATTGAAGAAAGCATAAATTGAATATTAGATGCGACATGCAAGAGTAGAGGAGAAGAATCTGGACACAAAAACTTATATCGGTTCAGCTAAAAAAAGAGTGTACATCCTGTTGAGCTTGAACTAGAGCTCTATGCACTATAATACATGTAAAAGTTATAGATTACAGGCTTGAGAGATTTACAATATCCTCTTTTACGAATACCCAACAAACCTATCTCAGATAGCTAGAAGTAGAACCCCTGTTGATATACTCTCAACCCTAGTTCTAGATAGTTTTTCCAAGAATACTTTATTGTTTGCTGAATTGCTTTCTTGTTGGATATCTTTGTGGAGGAATACCTTCTGAATAGTGGCTTTTGTTATTCCTTTTAATATATATGTATGTGAAGTTAAAAAGGAATAGCTTAATTTGATGAGGTTCTTCTAGATGTGTTGTAGGTAGTTTAAATAACTGTTTGTGACTGATTTTATTATCACATGAGATTTTGTATTGATCAAATAACAACAATCTCCACCTTGACTATACGGGACCTCATCTCTTTGTATAGTGCATAAGGACTCTAGGTTATCACAGCTCCACCCGATCTGATCAACCATTGTCTATGTTGAGGAATTCAAGGCGTTGCTTGATTTTCTTCACTAGTAGGACTTTAGTTCCCATATCAGCAGGATTATCATATGTTGAAATATTCTCTAGTTTTACTTCTCCCTTTGCCACTATATCTCTGATGTAGTGATATATGATTTTAACATGCTTGGTTCTTTCATGAAAGACTAGGTTTTTACATAGGTGTAATGAGGATTGACTGTCTCAATAAACAGTAGCAATTTCATCATTTACACCTATTTCTTTGAGAAGTACTTGAAGCCATATTGCCTCTTTGACAGCCTCTATAGTAGCAATATATTCTGCCACTGTCGTGGATAAAGCCATAGTGCTTTGGAGTTGAGACTTCCAACTCACACAGTTTCTATTTATGGTGAATATGTAGGATGTAGTTGATCTCCTTCTATCTCTATCCCCTACATAATCAGAATCTACAAAACCATCCACACATATTTTTCCAGATCCCTTTATATATGTTAGGCTTACATCTGTTGTACCTTTTATGTATCTCAAGAGCCATTTCAAGGTCTGCGAATGGTCTTTCCCTAGATTGCTTATATATCTACTCATTACACTTATAGAGTGAGCTAAATCTGGTCTAGTACTAATCATAGTGTACATAATAGAGCCAACAAAAGTAGAGTAAGTACTTTTGACATTTCTTCCCTTTTTATATCATCCTTAGGACATAGCCGCATAGACAATTGAAAGTGAGCAGCTAAGGGCAGTGAAACTACCTTAGCAGCTTCCATAGAGAATTTCTTAACCAATTTTAGGAGATAACTAGTTTGAGACAACTTTAAGGAACCTTTAATTATGTTCCTAATGATATTTATACCTAGAATTTTCTTAGCACACCCCAGATCTTTCATATCAAACTCAGAATGTAGCAGTTTCTTAATCTTAGCTATCTTGTCTCTACTTTGTGAAGCTAATAACATGTCATCAACATAGATTAAAAGGTAGACATACTTCTCACCCCTTTCACTTTTATCAAAGTAGAGACAATTGTCAAAATTACTCTTAGAAAACCCAATTCTCTCCATAAAAGCATTAAATCTCTTATACCATTGTCTAGGGGACTGTCTTAACACATAAAGAGACTTTTGAAGGAGACAAACCATACCTTCTTTTCCTTTTCTTCAAATGCTTCTAATTGTCTCATATAAATGCTCTCTTCTAGTTCTCCATGGAGAAAGGCAGTCTGAACATCTAATTGTTCCCGCTCCCAATTGTACTAAACGACAAGTGCTATTACAATTCTGATTGTCTTGGATTTGAAAACATGTGAGAATATTTCATTGAAGTCTATTCCCTCATTCTGTGTAAACCCCTTGACAACTAATCTTGCCTTATATTTTATTGGTTCCTCTTTGCTTGAATCTTCTTTCATTTTGAATATCCATTTGCAATCAACTACCCTTTGTTTGTTAGGTCTAGGAACAATTACCCATGTTTTGTTTTCTCTAAAATGATAGCATCTCTTCTTGCATAGCTTCAAGTCATTTCCTTGAATCTTTTCCTTGTAAGGCTTCTGTTACTATTTGTGGTTCCTGTTCCTCCATATTTTGACTTGAAAGCAAAGCAAATGCAATTAGATCAGAGTTAGAAAACTTAGGATTAGGTTTTACATGTCTTCTTTCTCGATCTCTTGCGGCTGATGGTTTATTAGAGGGTTTTGTTCACCAGCGCCTTCTGATTCTTGGTCTCCCTCATCTTGGTTAGCTCGATCTTGTCGTTGGTGTTCATGCTCCTAAGTTAGTTCAGTGAGCCAGCTTGCACTAGTAAATGGCTCCACCTTAAATTTAGATTCCTTTATCTTTACTGTTTTCACCTGCATTGCTCAAAGATTCTTTCAAACAAGGCTCGTCAGTTTCATTAAACTTGATATCCTTACTAATAATAATTTTCACACCTATAACATCCTTGGACCATAATCTATAGCCCTTGACACCTTCTGAGTATCCAAGAAGTACACATTTCAGTGCTCTATGTTCCAATTTACCTATGCTTTGATTTGCAAAAGCAGCACAACCAAGCACCCTAATATGATTAAGTTTGGTGGTTTACTATACCACCTTTCTATGGGAGTTTTGAGGCCTATAGTAGTAGATGGACTCTTATTGACTAAGTAAGCAGCAATTTAGTTTCACCCTAAAATTTCTTATTAAGACCTGAACTTAATAACATGCATCTCACTTTATTCAAAAGGGTTATATTCATCATCTATGCTACCCCATTCTGCTGGGGAGTATTCCTAATAGTTTTGTGTCTTAGAATATCTAGTTCTTTGTAGTGTGTGTCAAATGTGGTATTGCAGAATTCTAAACCATTATCAGTTTTCAATACCTTTAGCTTTTTACATGTATGGTTCTCTATGAGTATCAACCAGCTTTTGAATTTATCAAATGCTTCTCCTTTTTGTTTTAATAAGAACACCCATATCATTCTATAGAAATCATCTATAGTTGACAGAAAATAAAGATTACCACCATGTGTTGGAGTTGGTACAGGACCACATAAATTAGCATGGACATACTTCAAAACAGTCTTAGCTTCATGAGATCCAATGTTGAATTTCAACATGTGATGCTTTCCTAACACACAATACTCACAAAACTCTAGGTTATGAATCTCCTTGTTGTCAAACAACCCATGTTTGCATAGCACTTGAAGACCTTTATCACTCATATGGCCCATTCTTTTATACCACAAATCTGCATCAGAATGATTAAGCTTGTTAACCAAGGCAGCATTTCCAGCAACTGTTTTCCCAGGCATGAAATATAGTCCATTTCTTTTACACCCTTAATCACTACCAAAGAATCCTTTGAAATCTTAATTTTTCCTTTTTCTACCTTGTTTGTGTACCCTTCTTCATCAAGTACCCCTAGAGAGACTAAGTTTCTTTTCAAGTGAGGAATATATCTCACATTTCCTAAAGATCTTACCATCCCATCATACATTTTTATAGCAATTGAACCTATCCCAAGTACATCACAGTCTTAATCATTTCCCATTAGCACTTTTCCACGATTAATAACTTGAAAACTATTGAACCATTCTCTTCTAGGACTCCTATGATAGGTACAACCCAAGTCTAGAACTTCACCATCACTATATTCATCTTTGATGGCAGCAAGATCCTCATCATTTGCTCCTTTTTCTTTCTACTTCTTTTTCCATCTATAGCAGTTCTTTTTGAAGTGGCATTCCTTGCCACAGAAATAACATTTCTTGGATGTTTTCCTCCCTTTTGATTGAGATCTGTCGCTGCTACATCCCCTGCTTTTCTCTCTTCCTTCCTGATTTTGAGTTCTCTGGGTACTTCTCTCCATAATCAGCATGTTTTTAGCAACATCCTTCTTTTCATTTTTCAGCTCAAGATCTTTCGATCTTAGGGCTGAAACACACACTTCCAAAGTGAGTGTATTCCTACTATACTTAATGGCAGCATTGACATCCTTAAACGAATATGGCAGTGAGTTTAAGAGGATAATTGTTTCATTTTCATCACTCAATTTTTCATTAGCCTCAACATTGGCCAATTTAATAGTCATCCTCTTAAATCATCCAAATTTTGTTCAAGACTCTTAGATGAATCCATATTAAAACTGACCAGTATTTCCTTAAGATAAATCTTATTTGTCATTCATATACAGAACCTCTAACCTTTCTCATACCTTTACAGTAGTTTCCTCCTTGTTCACTTCTCTGAGAACATTATTTAAAATAATGGTTCCTTGAGCTGTTTCCATCATTTCTTCTTTCTGATGTTGAGATATAGTGTTTGGCAGTTTAGAAAGGTCTTCTAGTGCCTTTAGAACCCTTTGTTGCGGCAGCAGTGCTCTGGCCTATCCACCTCAAACCTAGTTGATCCCATTGTTCTTGAGTCAAATCAATGATATTCTTCGTTTTGATTGAATGATAGAGCAGGGTCCTTGATGGTTAGAATTCTTGAGGTTACTTGATTTCTTTCTTAGGTTGAATCTTGGTCAGATTCAGCTTTTTGATTTGAATTTGATGATTTTGACAGGCCTTCTTCACTGAAATCTCTGCTTCCTAATGAGTCCTCAAAAGAGTCCCTTTCACTAGGTTTTGTCGTGACTTCAAGGTAGGGATGGCATACTTCTTGTTAAAGTTCTTGAAAGGACTTAAAGCCTAGATCCGATACCACTATTAGTATCTGTTCAATACTAACTTAGAGTTTAACCCTGATGCAAATGTGATGCAGAAAACTGAATAGCTCGGTGAAAGATCGAATAGAACATGAATTGAAGATCAGATGCGACATGCAAGAGTAGAGGAGAAGTATCTGGACATAAAAATTTATACTGGTTCAGCTAAAACAAAAGAGCCTACATCAAGTTGAGCTCAAACTAAAGCTTTATGCACTATAATATAGGTAAAAGTTACAGATTACAAGCTTTGGATATTTACAGTATCCCCCTTCTACGAATACCCAACAAACCTAGCCCAGATAGCTAGAAGTAAAACCACTGTTGATATACTCTCAAGCCTAGTTCTAGATAATTTCTCTAAGAATACTTTCTTGTTTGCAGAATTACTTTCTTGCTGGATATCTTTGTGTAGGAATACCTTCTGAATAGTGTAACAGTTATCATGTGACTTCTGTCATTCCTTTTAATATATATATATATGTGTGTGTGTGTGTGTGTGTGTGTGTGTGTGTGTGTGTGTGTGTGTGGAGTTAAAAAGTAATAGCTTAATTTGATGAGATTCTGCCAGATGTGATGTAGGTAGTTTAGATAACTGCTTGTAACTTATTTTATTATCACACGAGGTTCTGTATTGATCAAATAACAATAATCATTTTATTAACGTATAGTGGACAAATTGGTGTATTACCAAATCACGCACCTATTACCATAGCTGTAGGTATAGGTATTTTGGCAATACGCCTTAATGGCCAATGGTTAACCACAACTCTAATGGATGGTTTTGCTAGGATAGGCAATAATGAGAAAATTCACATATAAAAAAACTGTTGTTCTCCTCTATGAATATGAATAACTTTTTTTGTAAAATCTCGTCTACTAATAAAATTATATTCCAATACAGAATGAAAAAGACAATATGGATGACTAGAATATATATATATATATATATATATATATATAT